>RQTK01000275.1:131429-142822 GCA_003991915.1 Elysia chlorotica | reverse complement strand
TCTCTCTCTCTCTCTCTCTCTCTTTTCTACTGGTCGTGGATTTTTACAGATGTTTTGTGATGATATCGAAGATAAGACTGCAACAATCAATGAAAGTGTGATAGAATAGAACAACAAACAGAAAAAAAACCCGCATAATGGCTTATCGTCTTCCTCCTCCGACTCTTATAAAAGATAGGCCCTACTAACTATATTGAGGAAAAATTTTAGTAAATCCCTCTCTGGACGCTGGAAAGGCCAGCAAGCATTCTTGACCTGGCAGCTCTCCAGAAGGGCAAAACTCCTCCAGATTCATGGGGAGAAAAGTTTGAACAAATTATATAAAATCATTCACATTCACTCTACTTTTCACTGTCTAATGATGAGATTTCGGATCTGCTTGCCACTCATCATCAGCAGATACATGCTGCGTGGTGAACGCGAAGGCTTTGCCCTGTGCATGGCACCTGATACTGTCTCCACCTCAAGGAAAGACACATTTTTTATGCTCTATGACTCGCTTTCCATGGTGAAGCCGAAAATTTTTCACATAGAGAAAAGTTCACCGACTGCAGCAAAATGGACAGAAAATTACTGTTGGATCCAGTGTCATACCTGCAACTGGCAATTATCCATAGCCTAATTTATGGCCATTCTGGTGTCATGGCAGGCAGTCCACTTTTTCACCGGGAACAGAATATGCGCTTGGCTTCCAGACCACCGAGGTTTCTAAAGGACATTGATCTGTAAAATCAAATTTAACTGTGATCGTCCCACGAATGGATCTTTTAAATTACTGCAGATACGCTTCACTTATAATCAACGTTTTTACACACAAATCTTGTGCTTCGACCATTAATTTTACAGAAATAAAAATTTCACCGTTGCTACTAGTGTGATGTATTACAGTCTTACGACATCATGAGCCGTTACTGTACTGCCGCGTCGCAAAACTCAAACTCCTCTCATTCTTTTTCTTTTCTATTAATTCCGTCAGTTGTTCTGCCTCCAGCAAAAGTTATACAATGTAATTATGTATGCTTTGGGGTTGCATTTTTATTCCACATCCTGTTGTCAGCGTAGCTGCGTAGGCCGTACGCGAAAACTGTGAACTTGGCAAGAAAAAAAAAAATGAACTGCTAGAACTAGATTAGATCTGGAATAGAATCTTAATCTAAATTTTCTACGAAATTTGACAACTTGGACGGAATCACGGAACCAAAATATAGGCCCCAGAACCTGTAAATGGCTTATTTGGACGGAACTTTTCATTCGATGTCTCGATGATCTAGATTTCGAGATCCACTGGAATTACATGTACGTAAAAGCCTGGACTTAAAGTTAAAATATATACTAAGCTTAGTGCGATCTAGTACTCGTATTTATAAATCTCAGACACTTAAAGGCTGAACTAGATAGACCAAGATCTAGATCTAGATCTAGGTCTAGACCTGGATTATAGATCTATTGCTCCGAGAGATCCTGTGTCTAAATTTAGCAATCAAGATATTAGATCCAGAACTGCCTAGAATGAAGACATCTAGATCTAGATTTAAATTTTAAATTCATGGTGTATGGTGTACTCTAGAATGTAGACATCTAGATCTAGGGCCGTAGATCAGAATCGCGTTACACAACGCGACATAGCCCCTAGTTTTTAGATCTAGATCTAGACTGTAGACATTAAGATACTTTACTCCTTACCCACTGCGGCCCCGTCACTGGTATCGTCAGAATGGGTAGGCTCTTAAAATATTAACCAATGAAATCAATGAATAGTTTGGCGGATTCTCAGCCTCCCACTCACATCACAAAGTGATGAAGTGAGTTTATTTTATTTTGATGATAGGCCGACAAGTACTGTGATGAGATGTAAATCTAATTAATATTATTGCCATAATTTAACTGCTATATATGTTCTTATAATATTCCAATCCTACCTCTTAACCATTTGGTAGAATGAATTATTCTGGAAGAAAAAGCGTGCACCGACCTAAAGAATATTTTGTTTGATTGTTTAGATGGAAATATACTTTTTAACAATAAAACTGAATGAAAAGGTTGTGGTCTTGAGTTAATGTATGTGGTCATTCATAACTAATCTCTTTTTTATCCTTTCTTTCCTTTTGTTTTGTTTTATCTGTTAGGAACTTTTAAAGTGTTTACAAACGGAGAGATGTGACCATGAACACCAGCTCCCAAGACCCACCTAGCAGAAACTCTGGCTCAGATCTCGGCAGCAGCACTTCTTTGTCGCAGCTACAGTCTCTAGAGGGCTATGAGTATGACTTTGATCCCCCAGTAGATTCACGCTATGAGTGCCCCATATGTCTACTTGTGCTGCGAGATCCCAGCCAAACAAAATGTGGACACCGCTTTTGTCGAGAGTGCATTTTGCGCACACTCAAGTGAGTCGATTACAGCATCATTTTATTTTATTTTTTTATTTGTGGGAGCAAAATGATCTATTAGTTTAACGTCTCCTGGGTCATATGGAATACATACAATTGTACAGCCTTATCAAGCCTTACAAGTGATTACACGCTGCCTCACAGACAGAGGAGGGATACCATTGACTTTGTGCCTGTCCCATTATTCCGACACCAACCAATCAGTTGGTAACAGGGTTTTTAATCTCAAGCCGCATGCCCTTCCAATAAGCTTTCTTTAAAACCTGCATCATTATTATCCCAAGGAACTTCATAACTTTATAACCTGGGGTGAATTTATAAATTTTATCATTTAACTTGAATTGATACTTATCTAGGTTTATAGAAAAGGACAGTGCAATAGATTTTTTACAGAACCCATCAATAAGGAAATTAAGATTGGTGAGGTCCTCTTGAATAAAGGAAATTTGGGGAAAAGGGCAATAAATGAAAAAAACAATTAAATTCAGGTTTGAAAAAGTAAGGAAGTTAGACATGTTACAGTAGTCTCCCTCTAAGAAGGTTCTAAGGCAGAGGCCAATTTATCTTTGGTTATTTTTATGTCCCTTGGTGTTCAAGAAGAATTTAGCGTCGGATGGTAGCAGTGGCCGAGATTCGAACTCCATTGAGAGCCTTTGTCACCTGAGCTGTCTGAAGCCCCACACCACTTATCAAAAATTGAATACAAAAAATCCATTCTGCGAGACTAGCAGTACATGCTTTTAAGGATAAACCTCTTGGGACAGCCCGAAAATTGATTTTATCGTAAGTTTGTAGCAAACAGTTACTATAAGGTTATAAAAAAAAATTAGTTCTTGGCAAGTTGTTTTTATAAAGCCATAGTTTAATAGTTTATCTTAAACAGGGTTAATAATAAATGATTTCACTGCACACAAAAGGCACCATTCATCATTAAAACATGCATATATCCCTGATGAGCCATCATCGTTTATGTACATAAGTGAAACACACCCATTCAAGATCACAATATGGACAGAATAACACCTTGAAATTAATTTTTTTAAATTACAGCACCTGTTAAAGGCCTTCATCTGTTCTCTTACTCCACAGAAATTCTTCTCTCAGATGTCCAATTGATAATGAACCACTGAGTGAGGCAGATATTTTTCCAGACAACTATGCCAAAAGGGAAATTTTGAATTGTAATATTAAATGTCCAAACAAAGATGATGGCTGTAAAAAAATATTTCCCCTCTGTGAGCTGAAAGTGAGTTGGCTACTGTTACTGTGTTAGCACTAAACTTTACTAACAGTTCAGCTATACGGCTCTTTGTTACTGTGGTGCATGTATACACAGTAGAAAATGCATTAGTATAAAAAAAATATCCAGGACTAGAAGGCATTTATTACTTTTATGTGCCATCATTAATATTCTACTAATATACATATTTTATGAAAGCAGGCCCCAGAAAGAAAAATTAAAAAACAATCTAGTTTACCCCCTTGTGACGGAATGTGATAATTCGATTATAATTGGGGTTTTTTTTTGTTTTGTTTTTTTTTGTGATTTGATGACGCACAGATCTGAGCTAGAAAAGCTCTATGGAAATTTCAAGAAAAAAGATAGACCTTAAAATGATAGCGATTGTGTCCTTGCTTGTTTAAAGGAAAATATGTATAAAAGTATATATATATAAATTTTATATTTTTGTGTTCAGAAAATAACCAAGAGTTGTACGTGATAGAATTCTCAAAAGTTTTGCAAAATAGTTTGAGATTTCCATCCTGAACATTTCTTGTGCAAAGCAAGATTAAGCCACAGAATAGTCATATGGATTGAGATGAAAACTGAAAAGTGAAGTGTAATTTTACCATTTAAATTTCTAAAACAAAAGAGTTCACTATGTAGGGAAAATTTTGATAAATATGAATGTTCAATGGGTTTTAGGGTTACTACCAATGCTATCGAGATATTAGGTAGATAAAACTTGTATGTGTAGTAAATCATGTATAGCACACTGCCTTTGTTTTATTTAAAGAAATATGATTTACAGTGTACGTTCTACGGCACAAAGGGGTTACGTTAAAATCAATTTAAGAGGTATCAACTTAACTAGTGGTTCTCACTAGTGTCTATGATGTGATATGCTTAATGTCAACCACTGCAGCTACAACTTTAGTAGAAGACTAGTCAACCACTGCAGCTACAAGACTAGTCAACCACTGCAGCTACAAGACTATTTAGATGTGGTAGAGAGAAGTGTTTATTAATACCAATTAATTCTTGAAAAAAAATTTCAACAGCGCCTAGGTGTGCACTTACACTATACTGGATCCATTCTAATTATATATCGATAGTTTAACTAATGTCCTCCTTTCATGCTGTAGGCTTTGTTTTCATTTCAAGAAATTGCTTAGAAAATTTCAGAATTAGGAAAACCAGGTTTATCAGACATCGTTAAGGACTTTGTGGTGCACCAACAATAGAGCGAAAAGTGTGACAAATATTTTTATAGTCTGAATGGTCTGGTTCGATAGAAAAATATTAGCCAGTATTTAACATTTATAACTAAACTGTCATCATCATAATGGTTTCTTTTTTTACTGCATACATATACATGTACAATGTCTATTAAATCATGTTGAAAATGAATAATGTGCACACATTATTTCCTTTCTGTAGTCCTCATTAAATGCTATTTATTCTATGTAGCTCACGCTATAAGATGTTGCTGGAGAAAGGACATTGTAATGTCTTCCACTCATGCCAAGGATGGATAGTGACTTATTGCTCTTAATAATTTGACTATATAAATAAAGTTTAATACTTTCATCTCATTTTCCCTCTTGTTTTCCAAGGCTCATATTCAAGAATGCCAGTACACCCTGGCCCCGTGCCCCAACAAATGTGGCAGTATACTGCCACGGAGGGATATCGATGACCATGTGGGGAAATTTTGTGGCCTAAGAATCGTCATGTGCACATGTTGTGGGGCTAACATGCATGCCCAGCTCACACAGGTGGGTTCCATGTAGACTCTCTTCCTTTATCAGTCACTGAAGTTAGCATCTTCAGTATAAAAATCCGTTGTATATTTCTCAAGGCTCTTGAAATATACAATTGAACTCTCAACCTCTGATGTAACGGCACAAACATAACTTTTTTAAAGTGCCGTTATACCAGAGTGCAGTTACAACAGAGCACATTAAAAACAAATTAATTTTCTCTATGCAGATGTATACATTAATTTGGAGGTGTCTTCAATGACTGCACTAATGGTCTGTTGCGTCCAGCATTTTAAGAGACCACGAAAAAAAATGTGGTGTGCGCAAAAGCAAGGACAGCATTTTCATAATTTTTTGCTTCCCCAATCTAGTTTAACGCCCATAGCTGCTTTGTCCCACTCCTTGCTGATCTTGCTCTTTCTTTGCATTGTCTTATATTAGTAGCCTCACGATCTCTAGATCTAAGTAATAAAGGGTAGATCTAAAGTAGATCTATAGTCAACCTCTCGCTCATAGTAGAGAAAGAGGGGGAGAGAGATTTAGAGGGAATAGAGAGACAGAGATGTAAAGATTATAGAGATATTTAGAGATAATAGAGAGAGAGAGAAAAGAGAGATTGAGAGAGAGATTCAAAATCTAGACCTAATTCCAATTGAGGGAGCAGATTTAATTGATTTGCATAGTTGTTTGTTGTTGTTTTTTTTTAGACTTTTATTGTCTGGTTCATGACGTTCTTCTGGTAAATTTCAAAATTTCACCCCTTTTATCTCTTTATCTCGCAAACACCCATTCAAGTAATTATTTTTAAGAGAAAGTATTGTCAGCTAAATTTTTTTTATTAAGATTCTGCAGTTTAAGAAGCAGATTATGTATACGCAGATAGGAAGAGGAAATCATACAATTTTTTTGCCACATTATATATATACATAATACACATTGCTTCAAGTTATTGCATGTCTTGATTTTTCTTCTCAGGACCATGTGATGGTGTGTCCAAAAGTCCCTATCAAGTGCGATAATTGTCATAAGGAAATGAATCGTGATATGGTAATGAAATATGTGTTTGTCAAGTTTTCACATTACTTCATGAAAACAAGGAATAAAATTGTAAATATGAATGATCATTTAGTTTATTAGAATACATCGCTCATTTTGTTTTTGGCTTTTCTTAAAATTTAAGGATAATCAAAACTGTTCAAAGGTAATACAACTTTCACTATTTTAGAAAATCATATAGAATTACACTATATCAATACATATTCATAGTCTCAAGACTAATATCTGAAAATTTTACGTACGGGGATACCTACTCCTGTGTCATCTGATCACATTATGCTGACACGGATCCAACCAATAAGCGGCACAATTGATAAATTGGATTATCCTGGCGGTGGGCTCATTCAGAGACAGTGCAGAGATACAAGGACTCTTGTCTTAGCTGGTCGCATTATACTGACACTGACCCAACCAGTAGGAAACAAAATCGGACAAATAAATTTTTGATTTTGGCAATCGAACCAGGTACCTCCCGAGTGGGAGCTATACCTTTTGTATCAGTCCGCCTGCTATAAGAGGAGTAACTAACCATGTTACTGTAATGTACCCCTCAGATAAACCATCATCTTCAGACTGCTTGTGAGCAGATGACTGTCATGTGTCCTTTCTACCCTCTCGGCTGTGGATATTCCGTAAGTAGAAAATTAGAGGGTAAGGCTGGCAGTAGTTTTTGTTTTTTTTAAATTTAAAATGACCACATTTTTCTCAGTGTTCTTACTCTTATTCCTCTAAAGGTACCAGCTGTAATGTGAAAATGGGTTAAGAATGCTCAAAATTATTTAATTTGTTTTTATAGTAACACAGTTATGGGAGCAAGGTTAGTTAAAACTTGAAAATCAAGAAAATTTATAATAAGTTCAAATTTCTAGTGTCTCTTCGTTAATTTTATGCTGTTTTATTGAAATATTTTGTTGTTGTAAACTTTGTAGGTAATCTGTATGAAAACTTTTTGTGATTTTATTAAACAAACAAAAAATACCCATGTCTCTGGACACAAAGTGAGAACATTATTAAACATTCCTTGGTATTAGTTTCAAAAGAATTAAAAATGAAACCAAGAAAATGGCAAATAGTTGACAAATTGTCTATAAAATATTCAAGATGTAACACTTTAAAATCATGAGCTTGTTTTTCTTCTTAGCTCTTATTATTTCAAGGGTTCTTGTAATTCCTAAAATGAGACTCAAAGAGGATTTTCTGGAAAAAGGAAAGTTGTGCCTCAATCATTTTCTATAAAAAATATCCCTTTTTACATAACAATGTGGAGGTTTTATGCTAGTCAACAGTCTCTAGATAAAAATCTAGGTCACATTTGTTGGATTTTGTCACACGTCTGAAAGAAGGAATCAAATGATTTTTATATTCCTTGTAAAGTATTGTGTGTTAATAATTATTTGACTGCATCAAAAGTGAGCTGCTTTAAGTTCAAGTTCCATTTACAGTGCATATTTCAAATCAAAGCCTGTATAATTCAACTTATTTTCTAAACATTAATTCTCAAGGGCTTGGGTGCCTTTTTTTTTTTTAATTGCTTACTCATTTATCTGTCTCTACATTGCTTTCAGATGAAGCGGTGGAAGGAGAACACACACTTGATGGAAGACGGTCCAAATCATATGCGTCAGCTGTGCGGTGCTGTGATACATATCCTGGCACAGATGAAATCACACCAGCAATACATAGAGCAAGCTAGCCAAAATTCCGCTTTGCCTCAGAGATCAATACCAATCACGGTGCCAGACAGAGGGCATTGGTCCAGCCACCAGACTAGTGTCTCAAGGTTACCAGATGGCGTAGACCAAGGTAACCTGAATGTGATGAAGGATGATTATAACAGAAGGCTACACAGTAGTCAAGTTCCATCAGACCGGCAGTATCTTTCCTCTACTGGGGCTGCATCCCTTCCTGAAAACATAAATATCTTGAAGAGCAACCTGGAAAGCCTTGAACCAACTGGGGAGCCACATCAGAAACCATCCACTTCAAAGTGCCTTCATCCACTTTCATTGCCCAGCCATGCAGGTGGTTCCGTGATAGATTCGAAATCAGAGGGGAAATCAACGCCTTTCTTAAGCAAAACTGATTATAGAAACTTAGTGGAGACCGGTAATAGTTGGACATCATTTGCATCATCTTATTCAGATGTTGTTGCGTCTTCTTCTGTGACACCTAATGTTGATACTCTAGCAGCCACAGCAGCCAACCTCAGCCTCCAGTCGACCTCTGTACAACAACAAGACAGGCGACAGGAAGAGTGTATGGCTCAAGCATTGTCATCAGGTCAGTCTGCCTCGGCACTAGAATCAACACAAGGTTCTGAAGCAGATGCTGCAAGCACAATTCCTCTAGTTTTCTCCATGATGGAGCAGATCACTGCCTCTTTTGATCAAAAGATTGAAGCCAGAAACAAGGAAATTGCTGAGCTGAAGTCCTCTGTTTCAAATCTGAAAAAACAAAACACTGAACTCTCACAGGTAGTCATAGATCTGCAGGCCCTGGTTGCCAATAGTCTTTCCAAAATTTGTTGCGGCAAATTTTACTGGACCATCCAAGGTTTTAGTGGTTACAAGCAGAGGTCACTCAAGGGAGAGCTGGTCACACTTCACAGCCAACCTTTCTTCACAAGCACCTGGGGCTACAAGATGTGCCTGCGGGCAAACATCACCCAGCCCCAAACTGCCAGCGATGGGTCGAGTCTGCAGCAGCACTTGTCTCTGTTCGTCCACGTCATGCAAGGGGACAACGATGCCCTGCTGCCGTGGCCTTTCACTGGGAAGATAATGCTGGCCCTCTTGGACCAGAACAAGGATGAGTCCCTTCAGAAACATGTGCAGGAAACTTTGGAGGCCAAGCCCAACCTAGCAGCCTTCCAGCGTCCAGTTTTGCCTCGCAATCAAAAAGGTTTTGGTTTCATAGAGTTCATGCCCGTATCTGCCATAGAGGGAGGGTCTTACTTGCTCAATGATTGTCTGGTCGTCTATGCTCAGGTCTTCTCCCATGCTGGATAAATAAAGACTTTCTTTAGCAATGTAGGGTTCCCGATAAGATTGTGTTGACCTTTTTTAGAATGGACTTAAATATAATATACATAAATATATATCACAGATGATGAAACTATTGTTCTCTATGCGTTACTGTTACTAAAGAATAAGTATTAAAATTACCTCCATTACTAATTTAGGAGGGCAATGAACACCTAGAGGAAAAAAATAGCTTATCATTTGGTATTCCTCTGAGTTTAACAATCTCAAGTCTAACGTGAATAGATTTGATAATATTTATAAAAATCACAGATACAAAGTGTTTCAAGTTATACATTGACAAATAAATACATGTATAGCCTTCTTTCTCTAGAGGAGGAGTTACAAAAGCTCAAGATTATCATGCTGTGTTTCTGTTAAAGCAGTTGTTGCCATTAATTGTTCTTTTCATATCTTCCCTTTCGTAATTCAACATACAAATTGGTTTTCTTCCAGTCTGTGCCAAAAAATCCTGAGATATATTTTTTTATGATGCAATGAAGGACATTTATATCTACTTAATATTCAAATCTAAGAAACCTTGAATAAGAATAACATGCCTTTCTCAAAGTTTTTAGAGTCCTGTATTGTTATATGTATTTGTAAATATTCTTTTTTCACCCATGTCTTGTTCAAACAAAGATTTTTGCATCATACAATGAATACTGACTGAATTTTTGTGTGTGTTCATTTTTTTTTTTGTTGGTTGTTGGAGGGGTTGGGGCGTAAGTTGCATGATAAAACATTGAGTCTTTTTGCCTTAACTCAACATACCTGAACAATGATGTTATTTGTTAAAATTTAATTGAACAGCAGAGAATAAAGTTGAGAGAACTCCTGGTGTATTTACATGCAAGGGTTAACTAATTACATCACTTTTGTCAAAATGGAAATAAATGTAAAGGAAATATGGTACTTAATTTTTTTTTTTTTTTGGTCAAGATATGAAATATACAATGTATATAGAAATGTTCTGGTTTAAATTTAGTTGCTTCTCATATTTTAGTGAAAGATAGATAAATTGTATTTTTAATGTAAAACGTTTTGTGCCTAAGTTTATTGATACTGACAGAGCAGGGAAACTGTTAATCTCATGAGGAACCCAGAGCAAGAGGCATAAGAATTGATACGATTTCTAGCTATCAGTTGAATCAAACAATCTTAATTCTTATACACTGCAAGCACACAGAGATAATAGTAGTGAAAGTTGTTCCAGCTGTGTGTACGGATTATAGTATTCACAAATTAATGCATCTCCCTTTGATTCAATCAATGGGACCTGTAAAGGCAAGACATGAATTGTGTTGTCTGACTGAACAATTAGTGCTACTCTACTTAACTTCCTGAATAATGACTGCAGATATGTACAACTTACATTACTTAACTGCTTACAAATCTTTTTGAATTTTTAATATTAACAAAAGAACTATACATTTTAATAATAATTTTATGCATACTTTATATTTTTTATAGATTTTTTTAATTCAGTGTTACAAATGTTCAGATTAAATTTGACAATGATTGACTGTAAACTGCATCGACATTTTGTGTCAAAATTTAAATTATTATTCACTGTTAATGATTGTTGATGTATGAATTGTGAAGTGTTTACTGTTTAGTATGAGTTTATCAAAGGAAATGGCGCTTTAAATATATTTTTATTATTATTATTATTATTATTATTATTATTATTATTATTATTATTATTATTATTACCATTATTATTTATATTATTATTATTATTATTATTATTATTGTTGTTGTTATTTTTATCATTACCTTATTGTAAAAAAAATGCCATGTAATTGTGATGCATAATTTGTATTATGCTTTGGAAAATGTTTTACTTTCAGTATTTATGGATACAGAGCATGCCATACTTCTTTTTATGTTTACACTTACAGTCGCCGCTGGTCGCCTCTATCGGGAAACCCTCGCAGTC
>RQTK01000275.1:72708-131387 GCA_003991915.1 Elysia chlorotica | reverse complement strand
TTTTTTGAAGTTTGTTGTTCTTTTCAAGTGTTTTTTCATCATGGATGATCTATTGCGTTTGTATCAAGAAGCTACAGACAGCATTTACGTTATCTCCCTTAAGTTAAGAATTGAGTGTCTGACTAGTGACTAGGCTGTAAGGGAAAAAGCATGCTATGTGTCTACGAAATGGAATTTATCAAGATTCAAGCAATGATTTCAAAATTCTAATCTAAGCACCCAGATTCTATATTTAAAGTTTCTTAGACATCATGATTGACAGGGGTATATCAGTGACTAATCGCTCTCTCTCTCTCTCTCGATGATGTCAATACCAGTCATTAGGACCACCTTCCACATTAGGGCATCACAACCTTCTCCACGTAGAGGCTCACTGGCTTCACATCCTTCAAAAGATGAAATAGCAAGAATCAATGTAGCCTATCCTCTTTACATGTTTACCCAATTATACATCCCTCAAGCACTCTTCTTCCAGTAACTTGAATTGTATTTTGATAATTTTTCCTGAGCCTTCTATTATCTAATAATTACCTAAGGGCTACTTTACACAGTTTACTAATACTATCCTCTGGTTCAAGATAAATCTATCAAAATAATCATCCCCCCACCTTTGGTCCTCAACTCATTTCTCTCTCAATTTTATGTAGCATGTTTATAGACTGTCAGTAATGCCAACTAGATCATTTTCTTTCTACTGAGCTTGTTCGTGTTTGCGTAAAGTGCTGTTGCACATATATACTTGAATCATACACATAACCCCTTGACAAATCTGTACTGAACTCTGACCTGCCATCTTTTTTGTTTACTGAAAATCCGTAAATTTACGGAATATTGACATAACTGTAGGAAGTAGTAGTACTAGTACTGTAGTCGCACAGTACACATCAGACTCAAACAACCCATTTTTTTCCCTCAATATTTAATTGGATGCAAGGTTTGTCGAAGCCATCTATTAGCATCTCAGTAAATGTTATGGAAGTTACGGTATTACTATTAGTAGACTATTATAAATGTAATATTAATTATTATTATTAAAACTCATTTTTTGTTGTACATCTTGTCGACATTCAGGACTTTTTCATTACCTCAATTTACATTTAGATTCCTTCCTCTATCACAGAATAATATGCATAAGTTTTAGATAATTTTTTTCACCATTTAATGGAGAAGCCTTTATTACATTAAAGGCTAAACATTTCAATCTAGGAACTATGTATGTTGTGTCTATATTGACGGATACACTGCAGGTTCAAGTTGGGTCTTTGCTTGTTTATAATTGCGTTGCTGTATTGCTATCAATATATCATTCAAACATGCACTATGCATCAAATCCTTGGACCTATTTCTTATTGTGCCAAGGAGTTCAGCATTTGGTTTTTAGCAGCCTTATTTATTCTATGACCCCAGTCACTAACAAAACATTTTGTTATTTGTATACATGTATGCAAATGTAATTATTTATGTCTGGAGGTTTGTTATGTTAAAAAGTCTTTTTGTACTTAGACTGACTACAAGTATAAAAAAGTATAATGCATGCTCCTTTTATTGATCGATTCAAAAGTTTTACATGCCCTGTCTACCTGAGCTGTGATCTCAAAGCTGAAACTAGGTGTAATCGTGTATATATTTCTATCATGGCATTTAAAGTTAAACTTTCATTTTCTATTACTATTACTTGGGATTTGCCCCAGTTCTTTCTTTATCACACAGCTCACGAAAGGCATCTTCAACTTAAAAAAGAACAGAAAGTCCTATTTTATATACTTTGATTAAACCAGGCATTGTGTAATTGGGTTTACATATTTTTACCAATTGCAAATATTTTTATGTATGTATAATGATACTCGATAATCTGTTGAATCAAGCTACCTGAGTACAAATAAAGTTTAGTATTGAATTTATCAACCGCAACTCATTTCCTTTATTTATCATATGAACATACTCAAACCAAGAACACACACCACTGTGTCCTCTGTGTGATGGTAATTGGAAAACTGTAGAATTTAGAAAACACAATGTTCAAATGCCTCAGTCTCAACCAACTCAGACAACAGTTTCTTCCTTCAAGACCTGGCGCCCACTAAACTTTATATTCAACCTCAACGCAGCTACAAAGAACTGCTGCGTTCTTCTCCATGGCCCTAGGCAAAAGAGCGGAAGCTCAAACTAGGCCTCTCAGCTCTGGATTAAAAACATCAACCTAAAATCATTTTGCACATAGGCCCTACTACTAGTACTATGTGTACTAGTAATACCAAAATAATGTGAATGAATGTCACAACAAAAGGGCAGTTTCTATCCTTTTATTAGTTTTAATTTAATTTTTCTGTCAAAGTCCTCATGGCCACAATTTATTGATCGATACAAAACCTACTAATTTGCCATTTCCACTGATGCTATCGTCTGATTATTTAGGCTATTACACTGTATTTGGTTTTTTATTTTTGTTTTTAAATATGTAATACATATTGAGGTGTATTTTCTGTACAAAAAGTGAAAAACAAAAGCGAGCAACAGGAAAAGAATAAACATACTTATGGATATTTGACACAATCTGATGCTGTTGAATGATCTTAATAAAAAGTTATGTTGCCTTTGCATTCTCAGATTATGTACATTTCTATGCATAAATACTCAGATGAGAAGGAATCCAGAAAATTAGTTAAGAATTACGAGTCTTTTTAAAAAAATTGTAAAAAGTTTACAGCTAATTGTTAGTGTGTTATTTTAACTGCCCAAACTGTGCCTTGAAACAATCTGTGTGATTCCCAGAGTGGATCCTCCAAGCTTTTTAACATGTCAAATTAAAAGTTTCCATTTACATATACATGGTTTGATTTTTAATCTTTGAAATCCAGTCCTGAAATATTTTTCTCCAATTTCAAATGTGCAACTGATTGTACTTTTTACAAATAACCTACAGAATAAACTACATTATGAAAATTATATGATAGGCCTTTTGTTCACATGATCCTTGATGTTACTCTGTCCCTGCAGTTTTTTCGGTGGCAAAAAAAAATAGCAAACCTCCCAGTTTTTACGGACTCGAAAAAATTATCAAAGATTGAATTAAAAACCTGAACACAGCAAGATTTCTGTCGGCAGTTCAACTTCACAACCCACTTAATGGTTTTAAATGAGGCTGGTTGCGTAAACATGTTTACAAAACATATGATAGAAAGTCTTTAACCCTAAAAAAAAGCTGTCCCAACTTCATCCCTCTCTCGATCATTTGGTTGTTTTTTTTCATCTTCTACTTATGCTGCTCCCTATCTTTCTTTCTGAGTTTTTTTTCTCTCTCATGATTCGATTGGTTCATTTCTCTTCTACTTTTCTCTAGCTTGCTCGCTCCCTAGCTCTTTTCGTGTTATTTTTCTTTCTCTCCTGGCTGTCATGTTAGTTCTTGTTTTTACAAGTATTTCTCTCTACATCTACCCCCCCCCCCCTCTCTCTCTCATCTTTACGTCCTCAGTTTTTCACTTACACACACACACAAACACTCTCTCTCTCTTTCTCTTTTTATTGTCAACTCCTCATTATTTGTCACCCCCCCGCTTTTATAGCACTCACATTTTTATGTCAATTCAGAAAAGATCAATGATTGGCATAGTTTGAATACACTTTCTATACATACATTCCAGCTACTAGCCAAAATCGATTTTTGAGGAAGACTGAAATTCCCAGTAAAATCTCCCTTTGATAGTAGGAGTGTATGGCTTTACAAACAAGATAAAGAGGTCGCTGGGTTAACAAAGTCATGGCCGATGTAAAAAAAAGTGTTAAATTATCATATTTTCTTACAGGCATAAGTGGCAAATTTTGGCATTTTTTACATATTCCATGGCAAATTTTGTCATTTTTTGGGCAAATTTTTATTTTTTTATTTTGGGTTTCAAATGGCAAAAAACTGCGGGTACAACTACAAGTAAATTAATGACATTGAATAAATGATAACACGATGTGAAATTTTCTGTCAGTGTTTTACAAATTACATGATGTTTGCATTTTATATCTCCGGATACCTTTATTAGTATACGTGAAAGAAAGATAGGAACGATCAGTTTTGTAAAATTGAAAATGTTTGAAAACATAATTATTATCACAAGTGTCTTCAACAATAAGAAATCAATTCTGAAAGGATTTTTTTACTTTTTTTACTTTTTTGATGAAAATGAAAAAAAGTCATGATTATGAACATGATGTGCAGTAATACAGAGTATGGCAAGAAATAATATAAAAATTTATTATTTACAAGTACATCGTTTGGAGTCTTTATAAAAGAATTGCAGTAGGCCTATAAATTTCACTTTCTTCACGGGATGTCTACGCAACATTGTCCATTGTGTCATCAAGATACATGTATCAAGATCTGCTTTGTGACCTGCACTCATATTCAGCCTGAAAGATAACGAGTACATGTTTGGAGTCTTTATAAAAGAATTGCAGTAGGCCTATAAATTTCACTTTCTTCACGGGATGTCTATGCAGCATTGTCAGTTGTGTCATCAAGATCTGCTTTGTGACCTGCACTCATATTCAGCCTGAAAGATAACGAGAAAAAATGCAATGAATGATTTAGTAATAGCATTCTATATCCAGTGGAATCCACTTAAGATCATAAACCTCTTGCAGTAATCTGCGTAATTCTTTCAAATGGTGCCAATGTTAAGATAAAAACCAATAATATCTATTCCTCAAATTGTGTAACTTTCATGTTTTTATCTGTGTTGATTTTAATTTATTTTTTTGTGTGAATTTTTTGTGGGTGAAAAACACTCATATGCCCTCGAATTTAAGCTTTGGAATGGTAATACTCTCTTTCTCTCCCTTTCTCCCGCTCTGTCCTTCAAAGGTATAGTTGGCTATTAGCTGTTTATGTCCCTTCTCATGCTCCCTCTGCCCCTCCCCCCCCCCCTCGTGCTTCTCGTCCCTCTGCGCCTTCTTCCTCCTGTTGCTCCTTCTGCTGCTCATTTTACATGTCCTCCTCCGCCTGCACCTGTTCCAGTTCATCTTTTGCTCCCCTGCTCCTCCTCCTATGTATCTACATCTCCTGCTCCTGCTGCTGTTCCCCCTCTTCCGTCTGCGCCTCCTCCTACTCCTCCTCTTCCGCCTGCACTTCTTCCTGCTCCTTCTCTTCTGCCTGCACCCCCTCCTTTCCGCCTGCTCATATCACTGACTGCTCCTGTTCCTCCTTTAACTCCTCATCCTCCGCCTGCTGATCCTACTTCTCTAGTTCCTCCCCCTCCATCTCCCGTTACTGCTCTTCTTGGGGGGCGCGGTGGCCCTGGGGTAGAACATCGGCTCCTACTTAGGGTGGAAACACAGTGGAGGTCGCACCTTCCCTACAAATCGGCGACATAAAACTGCGCGGAAAAAAGGGCGAGCTGGTAGAAACAGAGTGATGGTCGCACCTTCCCTCCAAACGTCAGAGCGACAAAATCACGTGACGAGAAAAATTCCCAGTGTGTGTTATTATTGCCTAGAATTAAGTAGAAGCATTGTTTCAGTTATACTTATAGGAGATGGTTGTTAATGAAGAGCCGATTTCTTCTGCAATTTTTTTTCCATTCTGCATTGAGCAGGTTTCTGTTGTTGTACCCAGGGTCCGTTTTGTCATATAGAAATGGTCTTTTTTCTACAGCAACTATAAGCTTTGTTGTTTGGTCTGTGTCCAGCTTTGTTGTTTGGTCTGTGTCCATCTTGGGTTTTAGAATGCTTTAGATTTGTTTGTATTAATAATTATAATAAAATACGTGGCACCACAATCCAAAGTGTATTGACTTCAAACACAACACAGATACGGCATGGAGGGGTGAAAGTGTGCGGGGGTGGAAATCGCACGCATTCTTCAATGTGTGGGTGTCTGAATCGAATAAAAACATTTTTTTTATGAAATTGTTTATTATGCATTTTTTCAGCACATCTGTACTGATTACGAATCTGTTTTCAGATTTTCGCTACGATCACTGGTTACCGATCTATGTCCAGCTCAAAATACGGGCCTACTTCATTTCCGGTCAACTTTCGCGCGACCACGCACCTGTTGACGCCAGATCTAAGCGCAGCGCTTAGATCTAGCACCATGAGGAGAGGCGACAAAAGAGGCGGTCTTTTTTTAGGCTTCTACTCTGTTTACTGTAACACTTTTCATATGAAATAAATTCTCGCTGCAAAAAAGGGAAGCTTGGGCGAGATGGTGCGACATCCACTGTGTTTCCACGTTTACCTACAGATCATATCCAGAGACAAATTTATATATTTATGTCATCAATGAAGTGTCTTTTAATTTTAACTATATTACTCCATCCTTGGTTTACTGATCATCTGATGCTATAAAATCACGATTTGAATTCATCATCCTCAGTTTAGAAATTGGTATGACCTATTAAGAAAGTCATATTATATCCTCAACTTTTAAACTATCAAGTAGGAGAAATATTTAAATTAAGATTTACAACAACACCGACCAACATTTTCCCTTTAAAAAGGAGTTACCTGTGCACAAAGCAGACTCTCTCCTGAGCTCTTTTATGACTTCAGCCAAAGCATCTGGGTTGACTCCGTTCTCACACAGCTGCAAGCACAAAGCCATGGTCTCTTCATCTAGCCCAGTGTTGAGTAGACGAGATATTTCCATGAGAACTATGAAAAATGTAGAAAAAGGAAGCACTATGAGAAGAAAAGTATTTATAAATTGAAATAGTTGAAGGACTTAAACAAAAATCTAAATGCATTCAATCAAAGTGTCACCATGCTTAATTGCAGATCAACCAATATCAATCACTACGCCAACAAAATTAAAAAAAAAATTGTGTCTTTTTGTTTTTGCTTTTATTTCAATACAGTTGTTTTTTTTAATATAGTTTCTTGTTTAATTATATATACAACTGCATGGTAAAAAAAACATTCTTTTAAAAATTTTAACAATCAGAGAAAACAACAGTAGTTATGTCAAGTGCTTGATCTATATGTCACAACGATCCTTGACTTCACTCTGGCACTTTTAAAAATTATGCAAGACCTCACATCTAAATTTAACTAAATCAAACCACATGTAATTAACAGGGGCTAGTTTCAGAGAAATTAATCACGATCCTCATTTATCCTTTTTACGGAGCAAATTGAGTACTCGAAAGCATTTGTATTTTAAACGCCAGTTTGAAACTATGCAACTAATTTTATTCATATGAAGTAAAACCCAAAGGAAAAAAAACTATTACATGTAATATACATCTTATCAACAAGTGACAAACTCCAATTCGCAAAAGTTTAAAACTTTAAACTTAAAGATATTTATAAATATAATGCAGTAGAAACTGCATGATTATTCAAATTGGTTGGGATCGGATCAAAATTTTAAATAAAGAGGATTAGAATAAAAAGCTGAACCACAAAGTGTTGTAAAACTATAGACAGCTACATTTGAAATTGCTTGGGAGTTTCCTATTGTTTTCAATCTAAAGCACCCTTTTCCCAACCCAATTTACTTAAAAAGCATGTTTTGGGCAGTGACAAGCATTGAATTTTTTGAAAGCTGGTTGACAGATAATATAGATCTAGTTTAGTATTTCTGTAAATCCAGAAATTCAGTTTCAATTTAATAAGAGAATTAAATCAGTAAGATTTCAGAATTAGTCCAATTGTTACAGAGCCAACGAGAAAAATATTATAACACATATTCCTAGCTCGCAATTTAATGAAGTTAAATTTTAAAGAAATTGAAATTAGAATTCTTCCTTTTTGAGGTTTCTAATGTATGCTTTTAAAACCCCTGCGGCGCTTTGAAGGCCGCCCAACGGGCATATAAAAAAATGATACATATGACCAGTCTGGCTCTGGCACTGGTGACTGGGTGTGAAAAAAAAGGGTGTGGCATCATCAGGCATGACTGTTCACCTGGTTAACTGATGCTCTGACTAGTGAGTCTTCCGCTGTTATCGACGATAATTTTTTCCATTGTTTTTATTTAGAAGTTCCTAAAACTAGATCTTATATATATTCTAATTCTATTGCGCTTAGAATTTAAGGTCGATTTCACAATCTTGTTTGTTTTTTGCTTTTTATTAATGGTTTAAATTACTAATCGCGTGGGAGGATTAAAGGAGAAGCTAGATTTTCTTTCCTGCAGGTGATCACAATGAACCATTTAAATTTAAATAGCTGTTTGGGTGGTATGTTTCAGTTAGAATCCTTTTTTTTTTTACACAGAACAACATGTATTCCTTTTGACGTTTTGTGTGCAGTGTCTCTTGGCTGAAAGGGTTAGGCGTCTAGAACCCTTGTAGCCCCAATTGAAAAGTTCTACAATACAGAAATCAGTTTTACAAGCATGGCTTTCATCACTTATCTTCCCCTAGATCAATGGTTCAACCGCCTTTATTACACGGTGACTAAACAGTAAACACCGCCAGGTTACCCAAGATCTCTACAGCGGCCTAGCTAGATCTATGTTGCTCAGTCTTTTCCTTTCTTAGAGATCCATGTTATCATAGTGTGACTGAAGATGGGAGTGCGGGTGTAACATGCCTCTTGTGTTTATTGTCTTAACCTTAAGTATAAATTTAATTCAATTTTTTTTATGGTGTATCCTTACTATCCAAAGTTTCAGATGCGACAGGCGCACTTTGTTTTGGATTTGACGCCATATTGTTTTGAACTGATAGAAAATGCCAGGTACAAGATAAGGGAAGGATGGTTAAGACCAAAATAATGGGTTGAGACTTAACTACTCGAGCTACGGTTTGGGTACCTATTTTTAACAAATGTAAACTCGACTTGAGAGGCTACTAATAAGTTCAGACCAAAGATTTTATAACTTCCCCTAGATCGCTGACAGGAAATGGCGGCCCGCTTTGAGATATATCAGCGCGCGAGCTAGCGGTGTCTGTGGGTCGGAGAGGGTGGGCGGGCAGCAAGTGGGGGCAGGAACTACCGATTACGAATCCAGTACAATAGATAAATAATAGGAAAATAATGTAAAATAATGGGTTGAGACTTAACTACTCAGTCTTTATTTTAAGTCTATAAATAATATAGTTTCGGATAATTGAAAAGTTTACTAATTTCGAGGCGTTCCCTAATGCACGCCCATTGCTTTGTAGCATTGGCGATCATGCCCCTTCACATTGCCCGATCTTTCACTTCCCATCTTTTCCAGACTTTCTTGTGTAATGTTTGATATTTTTCTTTGTCTCATTTTGTCTCTCTTCTTCTGTCAATCATTTCGACTACATCTTTTGTCATCCGTGTTTATTTCACTGTCTTTTAAAACTCTAGGCATTAAACTGCTTCCTTGTACAACACCCAATCGTTCAAACTTGGTTACGCAGACTATTAGGCTAACGTACCAATCTAACAACTGGAGGGTCATTGAAAATGTACTTAGCCAAGACACAATTGACTTGAAAGAATACTTTGGTACATGGTACTTCAAAACTCAAAATGCGTGTGTGTGGGGGGGGGGCGCTCAAGTGGTAAAGTATTTCTACGATTTCTTTCCCTGTTACTGGCCGGGTCGGTGTCAGTATATTGTGACCGGCTGTGACAGGAGTCATGGTATTCCCGCCATATCTCGTATGTTGCACCGCATAAAATCGTCAGACGTAAGTCTTGGCGCCCATCTCCGATACAGCTTATATAGTGCTGACGTTAAAACCAACTCAACTCATCTCAACTCACCTCGAAATGAACACAACAAAATCAATGTCAACAGGATCGTAGTGGTATAGCTATGTTCGCTTTAAGTGGCAAGGAGATTTGGTGCCGCTGCATCTATAAGTCGAGGGTTATAGTCCCGCAGCGTGCAATCATTGTTCGGCGATTTTCAAAAAAAGCCTACCTCTACCACTGTGGAAAAATACCTAAAAAATTATAAATCTACTGTTATACTACTACTACTACTACTACTACTACTACTACTACTACTACTACTACTACTACTACTACTACTACTACTACTACTCTACCACTGCTCCGCTGCCACCTCAGTGCTTTATAATAATTGGTGCTTCATTTCTTCTGCGTTTCCTAAAACGTCAAATTTATTTTAATCTGATCTGAAATGGTCTGATTCACAGATTATATAATATGGTCTTGGTGAATTTTAACACAATGTGCATGTAATACTAGAGGTCATTGTATTAAATTTTAACTGTATATCAGCCTTTTGGGCACATTAAGTATCGCAAGTCGTATCGATGGCGATCAGGGAGGTAAAAAAGTTCAAATTTGCCGACAAAAAGTGAATCGACGCTTTGCTTTAATGTAAATTTGAGCGACCTCAGACACTAAGACTGACTGTTCAAATCCGTTCTTTTCGTTCGTTATATTCTAGAAGACAACAAGGTAATATTTTATGCTTTTATTTTTAAAAGATGGCAAAATCACCCAATAGTAATAAAGATACACCTACATCTATCTTAACTCACTCTAGATCTAGATTTTATAGGATCAGAACGTAAAGGATCTAGAATTTAGATGCGATCAGCGATGTATTGGCACTCTTAGCGAGTCCTACTATGATTTCTTTGAAGGATTGTTACTTGACCTAATCACCAGTGTCTCTACGTCTCCTTGCAAACCACATCCAACCTCCAATTGACTTTGTCTCTTGCTCTCCTTTCCGCTGCTTGGAATAGCGACACAAGTCACAGACATGCTGTATTGTCCGACCATCTCTTGGGCGAATCGTCCCTTGGTCTAGTAATGGTTTTATTTTTTTAATATCTAGTATCTATAGCTAAAGTTTATTCTGGTATATGATGTCTACAGATCTAGATCTAGATGGAACATCACTGGGGATAATTGGGATTTGGCTGGTGGCCTGTGTGATTTAGTAGGGAAAAAAAGGGTGTTCATCCTTGTGTGATTTAGTAGGGAAAAAAAGGGTGTTCATCCAGAATAGGGAAAAAAAGCACAACCTTTTTATTATAGGACCTATAGATGCTCTTTTAGAAGGTCTATCATTGGAGTTGGACCTAAAAAAAAAAATCAAAATATTTTACATAATCAAATAGATCTAGTACTAGCGAAATGAAATTTCTAAAAGAATGTTTTTATGAAAACATACAGTTACACAATACAACTGCTATGTGGAGGCTGTGTAAATACTTTTGTAAAATTTGTATGAATTGTAAAAGCATCTGTAGTTGATTAACAGCTTCTGACTGACCCTTTGTTGGCATCAATCAAATTGTTCCTGTTTTGTTGTTGTCTGTTGTTTGTTTTGTTTTTGTTTTTTTTTTTTGGGGGGGGGGGTCCTCAAGACAAAACGACACATTTTTTATGTTTTTACCTGTAAAATTGTTTTATATCAAATCTCAACATTTACATTTCAGCAATGGACGGGAGTGAATTAGTCCGAGAGGACTCAGCATGTGTGGATGCTCCATCTGTTGGTTTTAGCCAGTCCATGCAAAATCTGGCCTCAACTTCACAAGGCAAAACGTTAACACTTGATTCAGGAGGTGATCATGTTTGGGGAAACTTAACAGCTGAAAACAACAGTTATTGTGGCATTGAAACATCAGCTGCCAATGTTGATAAAATGTCCAAGCCACCATCTCACGCACCACCTGGAATTCCAAGTATTAATGTGAATATGGCACAAATCAAGGATGGTCATGATTCAGAAGTATTAAAAAAACAGAGGCATGATGAAAGTCCTGACACGAAAAAGAGTCTGAAATATCAAAGTCCTGGAAAGTCTGACATGCGACACCAGTTACTGGTTCAGAGAACGTTTAGTCCTCACAGTGGTGAGTTATGACTAAAAGTTGACTTAATTTATTAAAACAGCATTAAACAAATTTGAATTTAGATGAAAAGAATACATTCATGTGTATATTGACTCAAGTGCATTGTTTAGCTCAAGATCTCATCATCACCCTTTAGTGTCCTAGACCTTTTAAGGTAAATATATTACTGTTTGGGTTGCCAAATTTTCTCATCTTTCCCCTTCTCTCTTTCTCACCTGCTCTTTCTCGCAACTTCATTCGTTCTCTCTCTCTCTCTCTCTCTTGCCACTTATTCCATTTCTTTATCTCCAGATATATCTCTCCCATGCCCTTTCTCTCTTCCTCTTTTTACACACACGCTACCCCCTCCACCCTTCTCTGTGTCCTTCCTCTCTTTTCCTTTTCCCCTCTTTTTGTTGTCTCTGTGTCAGCCTTCTTCTCTCATCCACAATATAGCCTATATAGTGCTGATGTTGGATGTTAAACCAACCCAACAACTCTCTCTGTCTTGTCTCTCCAGAAACAATGTTCTATGTGTATCTTTGGTAAACGGCACTTCATATCTATTTTTGTTGTGGAAGTTTATCTCACTAGCAAAGACTGTTGCGTAGATCTTTCCGATTGGTGGGTTTTGAGAAATACAATTTCCGGATTCGCTACCCCTACCCACTTGCACCCGTGCTGTTTCGATACCAAAACTAAAGGTTTTAGCAGTTAAAACGCATACTGAAAATTGTTCCAATAGCACTCTTCATCTGATGTTTGTTGATATTGTAGATTCCTGTTTTTAAATAAATTTAAAAAAAAGAAAAGAAATTATGAGATTTTCTGAGTTATAATTTATTTTTATTGTAACTTTTTCTTTGCTCTTGGTTTCAGAAAAATTTGAGCCACGTACATCCAGTCCTATGCGCAAAGTGAGAGCCTTTGAAGCTACCTGTGGATGTAGTCCTATCCGGAGCACGCCCGCGCCATCTTCAGCCTGCAAGAATACAAGTAGGTTTGCTTTTTCTTAATATTTTTTAACACGTTAAATTCTAATGATAAGCCTAATTGCTTGTATACTTATCAACTCGTTCCATTTTTCTTAGTTAAAACGTGGAAACTCAGTGGATGTCGCACCATCTCGCCCAAGCTTCCCTTTTTTGCAGCGAAAATTTCATATGAAAAGTGTTACAGTAAACAGAGTAGACGCCTAAAAAAAGGCCGCCTCTTTTGTCGCCTCGCCTATCTAAGCGCTGCCTTTTGATCTGGAGTCAAAAGGTGCGTGGTCACCTGAAAGTTGACCGGAAATGAAGTAGGCCCTATTTTGAGCTGGACATAGATCAGTAACCAGTGATCGTAGCAAAAATCTGAAAACAGATTCGTAATCAGCGATCCAAAATTAACAAAATCTACGTGAAGAGATGCTGAAAAAATGCATAATAAACAATTTCATAAGAAATGGTTTTTGTGGGTTGTTTGTTTGAGCTACTACTGTTTCTTTTGTTCTTTAAAAGTACATTAAAAATGATTTCAATAAATAGAGGTCCTTGGTCAGTAGCTGCATGACTCCACGGGAGGCTCGCTCAGCGTTGGGCGTGTCATGGTCCTGCGGTAGAACATCAGCTTCCGACACAAAAGGTCCAGATTCGAGTCCTGGCGATTGCGCTCCCTACTGGTTGGGTCGGTGTCAGTAAGCGGCTGAGACAGGAGTCATGGAATCCCCTCCCTGCCTCGTGTGTAGCAGCACATACAATTGTCAGACGTTACTCTTGGCGCCCGTCCACAATATAGCCTATATAGTGCGGATGTTGGATATTAAACCAACTCAACAACAACAACTCGCTCAGCGTTGGGTTCAGGTTCGGACCCAGTAGCGTCGTCTATTTTTTCTTTTTGAGTACAGCCATTTTAGTATCATCCGTTGAAGTATTTCTTCATTCACATCCATCTCCTTAGTATAACTGAAGCAAATAAAATGAGGCGATGCTTCTACTTAGTTTAGCCAATAATAACACACACTGGGAATTTTTCTCGTCACATGATTTTGTCGCTCAGTTGATAGACGTTTGGAGGGAAGGTGCGACCATCACTCTGTTTCTACCAGCTCGCCCTTTTTTCTGTGCAGTTTTATGTCGCCAATTTGTAGGGAAGGTGCTGCCTCCACTGTGTTTCTACCTAAACGAGTGAAGAAAAAAGGACTGTCTGGTTCTAATCATAGGATTAGGAGAGACTTTTTCTCTAGATGGTACATAGAGATTTATATTTTTAGTGGGAAACCTCTTTCAGCTGGAGCCCTTGTTGCACGTAAATGTGTGTGATGTTAGTCATTGGACTCGTCAACATTTTAACCTACTTGCGGACGATGGAGGCCAAGAAACAAACCAAACCAAATTCTAGCCTTCTTAGCATTCTCCCCATGCATGGTTTTCCAAGAAGAATTCTGGATGTTAGAATCTCTTAATAAGTTGAAGACTCAAATGCTACAAAAATCATATATTCAATGCTTTCCTGTGACTTTTATTATGTCTATGTAGACCATAGTAAAAACGCATCTCCTTTCAGTTTTTTAACCTTAATATTATATATATCTCGCTGAATTTCACATTTTGCACTTGAAAGAAATATTTTGTTTCTTTGTTGTTTTTCACTTGTTTTATAAATAAAAATCTATTATCCCTGGTTTCTTAATCATCCATGTAAATTTAGTAGTGCTTTTCTGTGTTAAGTAACAATGATGGCTTAACGTCTGCACCAAATTTACGTGTATGTACTGTAGTAACAAAGTTTTGGGATTTGAGAAAAAGTTTATAATAATGCAGCTTTTATCACTTTAAGGTAACATTTGTACAGACAGACTTCATAATGGTAATAATCACATGCCAGGGGAAATTATTTTTGAAAAATATATTTCATAATGCTGTTGTTGTACTAGACTGATTCAGATTACTTTTATAGAAATTTTAAATCGATTTTCAGAATCTGAAGATCAGTCTCAACAATCCACCAAGGCAGTCCCGTTGATATCGCCTAATAATGAAAGTGGTGAGAGTTCATTGTCTATTCCTTTTTAAATTTTGATTCAATGCTGGACAAATTTTGTAATTGTAAAGCGTAATATTATGACTAAAGCAGAAAAATGATCAGAGGTTTGTATTATACTATTAAAGTGTTTTACTAATACGCCTGTTTTAGTCTTATTCATAACTTCCTTACAAGTGTTTAAAGGGATCCAAATAGCCAGTAACTGTACAGATTAAATTGTTGCCATAAATGTGATTTTATTAGCAACAGTACTATATAAACACTGAATCGTACCAATTATTAAAAAAGAAATTAATGTTTAAAAAAAACAATAGTATTATGTATACATACCAACTCCGGATGGTCAAAGTGGTTTATTTAATTTTGAGAAAGAATTTGAATATCACGTTTTTAATAATAATGATACATGGCGTTTATACGAAATAGTACATATAACCTCCATTGAGGCTGTCTCTTTGCCCTTTACATAATGCGTTTAAAAAGAAAGAGAAAAAAATATACCCTTCAAGATATTTGGTCACTTTAGATTTTTAAATGACTATTGGCTCCCATTGTATTTCTTCACAGTTGTTCCAAACCATGATGTGATGACAATCTTCAAAACACCAATCCGAGCACAGTATCCAAGCAGCGACACCAACGGGAACAACACTCCGTCCAGACAGTCCATGTCCTTGTTCTCTTCTCCTGCGGGCAGTGGATCATGTCTGTTTACACCGGGCAGACACTTTGTAAACCCGTTTGAAATGGACGCAGATCGGCTCAATATGCCGCCCTTCAGTCCAGGCATTTTCAACATTGGCTCGGCTTGTGGCAGTGCTCAGAAAAACAACGCAGAGGTTTGTGGGAGACATTTTTAACTCATTCAGGTTTACTTGGAGTTGGACACATTTTAAGAGATATATTCCCATTGAAGTTAATTGTATATTCATGTACACTTTCTAAATCTGTAAACATGGTTTGTCTGGTGTAATTTGAGCAGCAGTTTTAAACCATGTTATGTAGATTGAAATATATATATATATATATCTAAACTGTTCTTAAAAAAATCACATGAGCATGACTATGTTATTTTATATATTCCCTTATTCTCAACATAGTTGGGTTTTTTTTTTTACACGGCTTTAAACACAATGGAAACTGAACAGAAACATATTTATGAAACTTTAAAAAATATTTCTGACAGCTCTCCTGTTATGACATCCATGTATGAGCAATGTTTACATCTCACAGCTGAGGATAGTCTAGTGACATTGAACAGAATTTTTTTCTCTGGGGAGCTATATGCCAGTAGTGTCTATTACAGGAATTTTTGAAAACTGAAGTAGTGAATTGAGAATCAAGCCTTAGTTTAAACCCCAAGCTTGGGTGTGAAGTGACTTACAGTTGACTATGTAGAGCTGAAGACATTGGACTTAATAAAAGTTAATTATTTTGGATCTTCCTTTAACTCTGCTGTTGACTCAACCAACCAATTATTGTAAGTCATGGGTCATCATAGCACTATAGTAGCTACATATATTTAAAGTTGATCTTGCAAGGGATGTGAGAATGTATCCCTCACAAATGCCTGCTCTTTGCATTGATTGCGAGCTTTTATACAGCATTTTTGCCATTTTTAATGTACTGTTGGTGTAATTATCATGTCATGGACAAAATCTTAATTATTGTGAAAACCTCAGCTTTTATCTTTGAAATAAAACTGTGACAATTTTGTAGGTTATAATAAAACTTTCTGTTTCAACCTCAGGGATTAACCAGCAACCTAGTTCGTCGGGACTACTACGGTCAGTTATAATTTCTGAGTCTACAGGTTTCTGTTGACTCTATAGTCGTCTTCAACATTCGCGTGTTGTATATATATTTCTTTTGCACTGCAGTATGACCTAAAATTTCTGTTATTATTTATTCCAAAAAGGTATAAACATTACTGTTCTTTTACTCATTTTATATAATATTTTAACTCATTTATCTGTTCGGCCTTAAACATTTTTTTGTTGCTCTGTGTGTTTAATAAGCTTTTTTCATGAGTTTATGTACACTCTGATTATATTCATCTTTTAACAAATATATATACATGTCTCACAACCTTGGCTCTTCCTTTTACCTCATGTTCTTGATCATTCTAGAGATAGAGAGCAAGACGATAAAGTGCAGTCGGCCATCAATGCATTTTTTTCTAATGAGCTCATTGTGCCATCTCCTTGGAGTGAAAAGGTCAACCACTTTCTTCCTCGAACTCCAGGTTCAACCAAGTCAGGTTAGTTACCAAATAGGTGACAATAACGGGTAGAAGAATCAGTGCATCATAAAAAGAAATCTTAACCTTGCAAGCATTTTGCTGTTGATGTGCATATATTTCTTTTCAAATTTAATATTACAAGTTTGTTTTCTGCTTCCCAAATAAAGTATTAGAAAAGAAATGGTTCACTTACAATAAGGATGCTCAACAGTCAATACCAGATTTGGCAATTGCACAAGTCTTTCAATTTGAGAAAAAGCTTCCACACTTGATCCCAACCGATGGAAGGGAGGAAAAAAGTCTCATCTTCATATATAAATATTTAGTCTTCTGCTATGAAACAAATTAATTTCAGAAGTTGACATTTGTATGGTTTTTGTTTTTGTTTTGTTAGATATGAGGTGGTTGCATACATAAACTAATACTGTTTTGATTCGAAAGGTTGCAACCAGTATGTGTATGAATTAATCAATTTGTTGCTGCTGTTTTTCTTCTTTACAGTTTCCTGCCAGACAACTCTGTCAGTCCCCCCTGATAAAGATTTACTTTCTGAGCTGGGAGGTAACTTCTTTCGTTTTTTTTTTATTTATTTATGTAATGCTGGTAAAGTGATTTCCTAGTTAGAGAAAACAATTCAACTGTAAACTAACTGAAATTTTGTCTTGTAAAAAAAAAAGGTAACCAAGTCATCTTTTTTATTTATTATTGTTATTAAAAATTATTTCAATTAAAATATGTTCAAGTCTTGGTGGAAATAAAACCTAATACTCATGGGTTGTAAATAACTAATTTTTTAATTCAGAACAAGAAAAAAAAAACCAGTGTGACCCCCCTCCTGCAGGAATTGCACTGACTACCTTTAGCACAACATATTGAATACAAATGTTTTGTTTTGTGCCACAAATGTCTACATGTTTCTGTCCCAGAGTATATTTAAAAAATGTTGAATTTGCATCAGCCGAGACAAGCATTACAATTGCCAAATGACACGTTGATGTTCACTATACCAAGAAATAAAAAGAAGGAACGACTATGAAACCTAATTTTTATTTTAGCCTTTTGCCTTTGCTCTGCACACTGCAAATTACACGTTGATGTTCATACCAAGAAGCAAATTAAAATCTTTATGTGACAGAGCTTTTTCTTTCTATGGTCCAACCATATGGAATTCACTTGCTAAGAAACTTTGAGACACAAATGAAATGGATGGTTTCAAAAGTCAATTGAAATATTATTTTCAAAAGCATATACAAAGACTGTAAAACTAATTTTTATTTTAACCTTTTGCCTTTGCTCTACGCACCGAATTCTTAAACATAATATATATTTAAAAATTATTTTCATTGTCATACATTAGGCATAATTTTAAAATAGTTTTGGACATTATTTTATTTACATCTGTAGCATATTATTATATTCTTTTGTTGTGTAATGTGTTGAATGTTGTAATTTTTAGTTGGTTGTATGTTTTATGCAACTTTATTGGTGCATAGAGCATTGCTTTATCTTTGAATATGCGCAATATAAATGTCATTCATAACTATTATTATTATTATTATTATTATTATTATTATTATTATTATTATTATTATTATTATTATTCATAACTATTATTATTATTATCAACTGTAAAAACACATGCTCAAATAGAAAAAAAATGCCAGGAGATATTGACTAATACAATCCACATTCAAAAATGTTATGTTTTAACTCTCATGATGTCCTTCTTCCATAGAAATGAATGATATGACTGTTTATGTATAGATATTAATTATTATCAATACAAAAATTCAGAGTGCTTTTTTTTTTATTTGCTGTGCTCTTGTGGTCAGGAAAGTATGGGCTTCCAGACCATCAAGCAGACGCGTCTCCACTGGTTGAGGCAATGGGAAGTTCTTTCATACGTCGAAAACTTTTGAACCAATTGAATGATAACGACAATGAGATTTTAGTTTCACCAGCTGTACCAAAAAGGTAATTATGAGTATAGGAACATGCTTTTTTGAAATGTGCAACATGTCAAATTCTATTTTTTCTGTATTAACATTGAGACAATTTGTCCTGTGTACCAACTTTTGCTCAGTGTAAATTGTGAACAAATTTCAACCATTCATCAGATAGTTTTGTAAATATTATTAGGGCTGGGATAAGTTCACCAATCGCCAAATTTTCCGCAGCGTGAGGTTTTGCCTTTTTCAGAAAGAATGCTATATGCTGGTGCCCACAGAGGAAATTAGCAGATTAAAAAAGAACTTCAGAAATAAAGTGTAACATGGTTAACTCTTTTACCCATTGCTTTTAATTTCATAGGAAAACATTGTCACTTCTTTTTCTTTGCCAGGAAACAAAGCCCATCAGAATGGGAGCAGCAGACGCCAAATAAACACAGTTCGGTATGCACATACCTTTTTAGAGGGGGTTTATTTAGAAATTAAAGAAAATGGTGCTCTATTTGCTACTCACTTTTAGATTTTGGAAATGACGTCTTTTTTGGAAATGAAGTATTTTTGATTTATTGGGGGGTAAAATTGGACAATATGCTTTTGATATTTGCTTTAAGATCCAATGATTTTTACCTAGGTTGTAAATTGTTTTTGGAGGTAGTTATTGTGGGTTTGAGCATTTGCTGGACACACTACTTTTTTTTCCCCAGGGTTTAAAAGTGCTTTTTGGAAAGAAGTAGCGTGAATAAATTTTATTTTTAAAATTTTACAATGAATAGTTAATTTGTACACACCCCATCTTCAAGATTGACATCATTCTTCATTTTTTCTGTTTTTGAAAACTGTCGCGGATATCCTCTCAAGTCATGTTCAGTGCAATCACATTATATTAAATCTTTATCTTATTTATAGCTATTTTACCCATTTTGACAGTTCATGTACACTGGAGAGGGGGGCACATGTTATAAGCGTTTCTTTTTTTCACACCTAAATGACTTATAATATAATTATTATCTTCTTAGTTCACGATGTAATAATAATAATATTTTTTTTATTTTCTGTAGTGCTCTATCCCAAATATGCTTAGGCTCAGAGCAATTTACAATAAGAACAAATGATGTTCGTTTTAATGAAAAAAATATATATATTTTAAGTTTTACGTGGTTATATGTGCTAAATTGAAATGCTAGCATTACAACAACAAAAAAAGATATTAGTGTTATACTAACTAGACATATTAAAATACACCTGCATTTTAATAACAATCGTATATAAAACTGTACGCATAGTTGCTAAATTAAAGTATGGGTATTATTACTAAACCAATTATTTCAAGGTCTTTTTTGAATTGTAGAAGTGTTTACGTCAAAGTCAATGCTTGTGGCAATGTATTTTCTGTTCTCAGGGTCATTTTTCATCTAGCCCTATTCGTGAGGAGCCAGATGAAAAGGGCCACCACCCTGCTATGTCGGAGAGTGAGTTGCTGGCGTCTCCGGAGTTGTCTCCCGTTGCAGGTAACGAAGCGCCTATGTTCTAGCATATTTATCTCTGCCTTTAAAAATTAATCTGCAGGATGATTGAAAAGTCAAGGTTGATATTTTTTTTTTTTTTAAACAAAAAGGGGAGGAAAAGTAACATTTCAAGGCTTTTTTTTTTCTTTTAAATTTAAATTTTTGCATCAAGCTATCATAGTTACCATAATATTTTAAATATTGTTAGCCCTTGGGGAATAAAGGTTTGCATATGAGATGATTCTTGATCTGGTCAAACGAAAAGGTGACAGTTTGTGTAATAAGTCTCCTTTGCCTATTTACTCCCATTTTTCATTCCAGTAATCTTTTAAATCAATCCACAGGAAGCAGATCCAATCGGTTTTCCGACATCTATTACTCGGATGATCAAGACATGGAAAATCCAAGGGCCATTATGCAATTGGATTTTTCATCTATATTGGGTGAGTTCAGACAGGTTTTGTTTTGTGAACATTTTTGCTTGCTTTCCTCTCATTTGTACTGTTTTCAGCCATGTTTGTTTCCTTTATGCGAAAATGAAACAGCTTTACAGTTGTCTCTCTATCTTATACATGTGTCATGTGTCTCCTCTTTCCTGTTTGTTTTAATTTTAGCAAGCATAACGTTTGTTTTACTACACAGCAGGATAGCAAGATACCTTAACCTTTTCAAAATGTTGGGGCTAGTCCTCTTTTTTTCCCCTCAGGACGTGCTTGTGTAAGGCCTATTAGTCCCCAGTGATGTGGCAACTTAAAGAAAGAATGGTAGTTATACTAACATATTATAAGATTCACTCCCTTTGACCACTCTCATTTCTGAGGGTTAAAATAGTAAAGTTTGACCTCAGACATTATTGCGCCGTGTCTCCATTGGCAATGGGAAGTTCTGTCCACGCTTGAATGTCTAGTGCCAGATCAACAAGTGTTGTGCTTATTGGCGTGAGGATGTCTAATGCCACATCGTGAAAAGGTTAATTAAATTGTGAATCAAGGGTACAAAACTAAATACAACAGTACAACTCGGACACAACAAACTAACCTTTGCAACATGTTTATTTTCAATAGTTTGTTGGATGCATGGTTCATTAAAGCTATGTGTTGTTCACTACTGCAAATACCCTGCCTTGATTTCATGTGTGTACATAGATGGTGTTGAGCACACCCCTACCTAAAACTTTCCCTTTCCTTCTTCTTTCGCACCACAAACACACACACACACACATCTCAAGTTTTAAACTANCTNNNTNNTAAAACTCTTCTATCTTTCTTGACGTCGTTTGTCAACTGCCACTCCTCTCTTTTTTTGTTTAATGTTGTGTTAAGAGCTGATCTATTAGATCCGTTCTCTAATTTCTTACAATTAGCAGGGTCAGCTGATTTGGGTTCTAGTTATTTAGTAAAAAAAATTATAAGGGGCGAATGGAGAGGAATAAATGGATTTTGAAGTGTCCTGTTAATGTTATTCAAGATGTCATTAAAAATGGAGTAATGTGTATTTCATATTACTCGGAGAAAAAAATGGAGACGTTTTGTACTGGTTTTGTTTTGGGTTTTGTTTTGGTTTTTGTTGTTGGTTTTGTTGTTGGTTTTGTTTTTTTGTTGTTTTTTTTTTGGGGGGGGGTTCTTTCTACACCTCTTATATATGTACCAAGTTACAGTCACCTAAAGTTCATTATAAGAAGGGTTTTGCTTCATCTATTCAAAGCTGTCTTTAAAAGGTTAAAAAGGCAAGTGATATTATTCTATATATTGTAAGCTATTGAACAAAAAAAAGCAAAAACTGAATGTCATAAATTTAGCAGTTGTAAATTCTAATTTTTGCCTCTCCAGAGGATGATTCTGGTGGTGAGGAAGATGGTGATGACAGAATCGAGACCTTAGCATACCAGACTGCCGTGGACAACCAAAACTCGACTGAGTTGAGCAACAGCGGCCTCCACACTTCTGCTGATCTTCAGCTGCAAGCTTCACTTACATCTTGTCAGGATGGCGAGGTGATAGCAGCCTCAGACTGTTCATCACGACGCTTATTGCTACATTCAGGCCTGTCCTTAGAGTTCGCTTCTGACACCATTTCTTGCGGCACGTCTGTGCCACAACTCGGCTCAAGTCAGGACACAGGCTACCACACCACTAGCATGTTGCAGTCAACCACCAACCTGGCTATGTCTTCCTCGAATTTGCTTCAGACAGATGGGGGAACAAGTTCTTTACCAGATAATCCAAGCTGGAATGGCAAAACCAGAGTTGATTCAGGGCAGACTGAGTTCACGGATCTTAAGCTCAAACCTGACTCATGCAGTGACATGAGCTCTTCAGGCTCCAACATTGAGTCTATGGGGAAAAGCACAGGGTCCTTGATAACACAAGACAATGCAGTTTACCAAAGGAAAAGAGAGCCTTGTCTTATAAGAAAAATAAGAGCTCTTTCAGATCTCCGACCATCAAGAGAGAAAAGAAATGTCAGCCGTGATCTCACTCAATCTTTCAACATGGACTGCTCTGCAAAATCAGATGAATTGCGTCGCAGTCTTTCTGACAGTGAACATCTCACCACAAGATCTTCGTCAAGTGGCAGACAAGAAGATATGGATACTGGAGAGCTTCTGAGTGAAGCCAGTATGAAGGCGTCATATCTCGACTCCCACTTTACAAAACTCAGACCTGTAGCATATACAACTACAAGTGTCAGTAGTAGCTGTGAGCAGCAAAGTGGTGGTGGGGAAAGTGCCAAAGAAAATCAGACGGGAAAGGGGTTGGAGCCCCCTGGTGACACTTTCTTTCAATCCAGATTTTCTCTCGGTGATGACGACACTTTGGAGCAGGCCAGACAACTTTTGGGGAAGTCAGAGGAGCTGCGTCGTCGCCACTTTCAGTTGGATTTGGTCAAGTCTGATGTGGTAGACTTACAGCAAGCCCTGGTGTCCTTTGATGAAAATGTTGATCCAGCCTCATTGTCTGCACTGTCTGGATCTAAAATTCGCAGCAATAATATGTCTATGGATAAGACAGAGCAGTTGGATGTGTTGTCAACTTCACCTAAAATTCTTGAGAGTATTGAGCGGAATATCAAAAGTGTTCGAAGTTCTCAACTGGGAAGTAAGTATATAAATATATACATATGCTCAAGTAGATCTGGAATTTTGTAGGTATTTTTCTATAGTGGTAGAAGTAGGCTTTTTTCTGTTTTAGTGAAAATGTCCGAACAATGATTGCGCTTTGTGGGATTAGAACCCTCAAATTATAGATACAGCTGAACCGAATCGCCTTGCCACTCAAAGTGAACAGGAAGTATACAGTATTGGGAATATCATTTTTTTCATAATTCTATTGATTTTTTTTTCCACTTAGAAGTTTTAATATGCACATCATTTCATGTGTACCACATAAAAAGTCTTTGAACCTAACAATTATTTGCCAAAATTCATGAAAGTTGACTTTTAAGAAAAACTAATAAATAACACAAGAAGGTCCTAAATGGAACTATTATTTAAGATATAATGGATATCTCTCATGTTCTTATTATCCTCTCATAATATTTCAGGTGAAATTGCTGCAGAAATCCTAAAGCGTGCTGGTGAGGACCTTGCAAAAGTGATAGGTGTTTCAGAGGACAACTCTTTACCTTCAAGCTCTAGATGACATGGATTTTTTCCTCATTAACTGCAAGAAAATAAAGTCAAATTCCTGTTTTGTACATTTGTAATCTTTGTTTGACATATGGCAATTTTAGCTTGGATCCCTCCTGGAGGTCTATTTATTTTATACTGTCCTTCAAAATGATGCACTTAAAAATCAGCCTCAATACTCATAGAAAGTCTGTTGTTTATGTCAATTATTTAGATCCTGTTTCCAGCAATATTGAAAAACTTTAACTTCATTGTTGTTGTTTTTTACAGTAAACTGAAAGAAGAAGAATTTGTATAGGATCTTATTTTTATGATAAGAAAAACTGAGACCTTCAATTATCATGCGCTCTTGTTCAACTGCTCAAATGTGGAAGGAAATGTCACACTTCAAAAGAGAGGCTCAAATATGTATGACATTCGCTGGTGCTGCCTTAGTGAAAATGCATTGTATTTTATAAAATCTCCTAACATTTGTATTTCATAAGTATAATCAAGTTAATCACCATTTACAATTTTTTTTTATTCCTTTGTGCAAGAAGTACTAGATTTAAATGTCATAAATTTTTCGTAACTTTTTATTGAGGTATTTTAATACCTACATTCTATGGTATAAAAATTGTTTACATAAGTTTTCTTTTGAATTCGTGCCAGTGTTTACATAAATAGCTGTGCCATTCTTTTTTAGTTAGGTTTAAACACACACAAAAAATGAAATAGCTTTTGGTAGGTTTTTTATTTAATTATTATAGCCTCAATTGTACTAAATTATTATGCATCCCTATGTTAAGCGGAAAACAAGTTTCCATTATCTCTGAATGTAATGGCTAAGAATATTATTTGAAAGGGGACGTAGATTTATAGATTGATTGATGATCACGGTCAGTAAAATAACATGTGGTGTGCAAGAGAACAAGGCAATTCATTATAAATTATTTAAACTCTGGCTTAACATAACAATAAATGCAAGTATGATGTGTCTGCGTGTTTGTGAAATTTGCAGGGAAATAGGTGGCTTTAATGCTAGCATCATTCAAAATATGATACACTAATGAGACAAAATGCTCAATCAATAAAGGGAATAAGATTGATAGGATAAAATGTTAAATTGTTGTCGTTGGGTTGTTTGTTTTTAAACGTATAAAAATTTAGAGCATTCATATTAGTCGCATGCACCTCTTTCTGCTCACATAAAAATGGGTTTTGGTCTGAGAATCAAGATTTTTATCTGTCTTCTCAAAGTAGAGTTGCGATGAACAGGTTTACATTGTAACCTCTCCATTGCTGTCTAGACTGAATTTTTTTCTTTCTATTAGAGATCACTTGAATGTGTTTGTTAAATGTACAGGTCTATAAATTTTTATTTATTGTCTATACTGTAAATTATGTCTTTATGGTCTATAAATGTTTCTTTGTCCTCAAAAAAGAAATGATTAGAATTGTTTAAGAAATTGAAAAAATGATCTTATCTTTTTATCTATATTATAGAGAAGAAAGTGTATATTGTATACATAAATAATTTATCATTGGTCCCTCTGTCTTTCAATAATCAATATTGCTACATTTTTTTTGTAATACATGTTCAGTTTTGGGACTGCAATATTAAAATGGAACCACTGAAAATAATTACAAAGTATTAGTTATTTATTGTGTTTTGTTATTTGCTGTTTTTTCCCCCTACTGTTTTTTTTTCTTCCTGATTTTAGGGTTTAAGACTGTAATGTTATTGCTGTAGAAGTATAGAAAAGTTCTAAAAATATCTCTTAAGTCCTGCGAAAACAAATGCACACTGTATAAATATTAAGTATTATTCTTGTAGTCTGTCAGCCTTAAATCCATTCTTATGGTACATGTAATTTGTCAAACTTCAGATTATTCACTACATAATAAATCTAACTTGATCTTTTAACTCCCATTGATTCAGATTGAGGTATGATGTTTCTTTCTTTCTTTAAATCGTAATTTAATTTTTAAACCCTCAAATTTATTTAACATTTAGTTTAACTTCTGTTATTTCTCATATTTTTCAACACTTTCCAATCAAAATAGAAATTTGTTAAAATTTATTATGGTACTGTAATTGTAAAACTTATAGAAAAGCTTTACAATCACAATGCATATTATTTTCACAACAAATAATAAGGACAACTGGTTTTAATCAGCTAATTTTACTTTTTTTTTTTAATTATACTATCCATATTAAAACAACTTTTTAGTCTCTGTTCTAAGTTCTATTCCGTTTTCATTATTTTTTCTATTAACGTATAATCAAATGGCATAACATACTTGTCTGAGTGCTTATTTATCCCTATTTTAAATTTAGTTCAGAATATTGAAGTTAATGCACCATTAAGTGCTAACCTAAAAATTCAAATTTGAGCTACGCTTCTTAATGCATTCATCTGGAAAATCTTTCATTGCTTGATTTTTATTAAAGTTTGAAGAAAAAAGTTATTGTTTTGCGCTAATCTGACGGGTTGAGACAGTATTCATGGTATCCTCGCCGTGTCTCGTGTGTGGAAGCACATAAAATTGTTAGACGTCAGTCTTGGGGTCTGTCCACAATATAGCCTATATAGTGCAGACATTGGACGTTACCCACCTCTGGTCAACTCTTTTCCCATAACTGTACAACCTTCCAGATTTGGAAGTTGGTATGATATTTAAGTATACTTTAAGTGCATGTGCCATAAACATCTGAAATCATCTAGTGGTTTAGTGTCATGCACACAAAAAAAAAGAGTAAAAAATTGTATATAAAAATACATATAATATAAACACACATATATCTAATATAATTTATACGTAGGCCTACAAGTGTATATTGATATATTAAATGATGATAATAATAATAATAATAATAATAATAATAATAATAATAATAATATTAAATCATGATTAGAACCGGATACTCATAGAGGGCGTGCTGGCGCAAGATGCACACCGTTAGGCTACCAATCGGGAGGTACCGGATCCGCAATCATCGGGTTCAGGCACATTTCTTTGTCGGACTTTATCCACTATGTATTGGGCCGATGCCAGTAGTACCTGTGTTGCATCGCGTAAAATTATCAGACAATAGTCTTGGAACCCGTCCACGTCAATTTTAGCAGCTGACGCAGGCAATTGAGTTTAAAAAGAACCAATTAAACATGGGGCAAATAAGAGGAAGAGACAGGGAAATAGCAACGGGGCTCCGTGACGACCAGAGAAAAGAGTGTGGTGTCACAAGTCAGAAGTGAGCACTAACGGGGTGAACTTCTCCCATCTGAGATTTTACGACTCACGTCGGAAAATGTCGCGGTGTGATGCATATAAGAAGGTATACGTGTATAGGATGTATAAGAATAGGAGAAAAATGCCCCTTCTTTGCCTCTGTCGTCTATGTCTCTGTTTCTTCTATATACAATTATATATATGGATCTATCTCTCTTTTCTTACTCGTCTCTAAACGCACCGTGTGTGCACCCCCTCTGTATAATTTAAAACCATTAAATGGGTATTAATTTTGTAGAGGATGTGATTCTTTTTCTTCAGCGTAAAACATTTCACCCACATAAATGGAAAAACAACGCAACATTACAGCTAACGAAGGATACTGACATGTACAAATTAACGTATTGAATAGTCGTTAGAGACAGAAAAGTCTCAAACCTAAAATGTGTAGACTAATCGACTATATAGCAATAATGTATGTACCGATGCCATCAAAAGTCACAACAACAATAAACAAGCTTGATGCTGCATGAGGACGGAAAAAAAGAGTCTGCAGAATGCAAAGGAGACATTTCTGCACATGCTAGGAAATGAAGAATACAATTACAAACCAGTTGATACTGACAACGGAGGATTACGTGTACATGTATAATGTGTTAAAAACTTCAATTTCTTGACATAAAACAGATACGTGTAATGCTGATTTGTCTACAATTGTGAGCCTTAGAATTGCAACTGCACAAAAACGAATAATAGAAAAAAAAATATATGGAACTGGAAGGATAAAGATCGACAACAGCTAAAACTGAAAAACATGAAATGTTTTGTGTGGACAGCCGCGACACATGGAAACCTCGAAAAGGGGATGAGAAGAAAATAAATAGTGCTGGAATGTTGTTTTATAGATGTGCGGTAAGAATACGTTGGAAAGAAAAAGAACAAACGACAAGTTATCGAATAACGAAATGTACCAAGACTTTGATTAATTAAGCTTCACGAAGAAAAGGAAACGACAATTCTTTGGATATGCTTGCAGAAGGAAACGATACGCTACATAGAAAGATCGAAGGGAGGAGGAATGGAGGACATCTGACATTCTAAAGAAGGGTAGGCGTCAATAAATGAAACATAAGAAATGGCACAGTACAGAAGAGCCAGAAGTATGACGATCCATATAACAGAAGACAGAGCAGCCAACAAACGTTTCCACAATCAACGCTGGATAAAGAATGGTGAGTGAACAAGTCGGTAACAATAGATTACAAATCGCTAACTGAATCCGCGCCTCGTTCGTTGCGATTTAATAGATAGCGCACCGATGTGCTCAACCATTGAAAGTAACGCTCCTTCTATCCAATGTAGACCCCTACATGTATGTTTCGCCTCCAAAGCTGCCCTCATTATGCTGCCCTCACTATAGTTCTATCTCTCTCTACGGATCCCTTCTCTTACACCAGTTTGCTCACCAAACCACATGTAAACAGAAATGATAGACTTTCTCTAAACGTAGCAACGACAGCGATTACAGTCTACTTTCGGTTTTCTTATTATACACAGCATTGGATATCGATAACAATTAATAGTTCCTCAAATGTCCATTGTTCTGTTAGAATCTATTAGAATTTAAGTCACTTTCAAATCAAAATAAACTATACAAAATTGCGACTAGGCTTATATATCAAATAAAATGATTTTAAAATGATTCTACATAATAAAATTGTCTTTAAATAAACTACGTTCGATAATGTAATACATAAATAGTATAGACAATTCCGATACAAGGTTCTACTAAACACTCACAGTCTGACTCGACATTTCCGGTTCCTTTTCTCTACTTCCATTATCAACACTGGTAAGGAAATAAAATAACTCTTATAAATCCAACATAAACTGCCATTTACGTTACTAATTTGTCTAAATTTACTTACTTGATTAAACTATTAACACTTTAGAATGAATTTGAAATGTGTTTGTCAAAAGATTTGGAAAGGGAGGCCTCCAATCTTTGGTTTTACTTGACCCGCTCTAGACGTAGATCTAGATTTTATTGTTCAATTATTGTTTTGAACCTCAAGCTAAGGTCTAGATCTAAAATCTTATCTATCGAAACCATTTCACTCAGCTCAATGTACCCAATTGCAGGACCCAAAGTGCACGTAGACCTGCGTCTAGACCAAGTTACATTAGATCTAATGATGGTTGACTTTCCACTCAAACTAAAATCTATGCGGAGTAGATCTAGATCTAGAACTAGTACTGTAGTGCGATTCTTGGCACTCCTTGAGTTTTGTGGTCCCTAACCTGTGGGCGATCAAATGGCATGGTGGGCGGGATTCGAGAGGTGGCTTGGTAGGATTCGATTACATGGGAGTCAGTCAAACTGAAGATAGGAGAGACATACAGAGCAAGCGAGTACGGAGTAGGAGAGACAGATCAATCTGGCCTAATTCTTATGTGCTTGTGTATGTTGTTCCCCCCCCCTTCACCGCCCGCATTCTACCAGTGTTCAAATAAACAACTGAATACAATTAAAAATTCAAATCGCGTCCTGTCTTTTTGAATCAAGCAAAACATGCCAATACCAATACAATAAAAAATATATAAGAAGTCAGGGAGTACAGCTGGAAGGTATTTTAATCAATTTTAATAGAGAAAAAATAATAAAAAGACAGGCAGTGCAGCTTGCTGGTATTTTATTTAATAATAATAATCGAATTCCGGCCGCCCACAGGCTTGGGACCACAAAACTCAAGGAGTGCACGATTTTTGATACTTAACGTCTTAAGTAGCCTATTGGTATCTAGATCTGGGGCCATAAGTACAACATCGCGGTATCTCAGGGATCCTCATGTTTGCACATTCTAATGGGAACACAAATCTAATTTAGATTTAGATTTGCTTTTTCAAACAATTATTGCTGTTGTTATTATCCCAGCTTAAAGTTTAAGCTTCTATTTATATGGCACTTTTTTAATCACAGTTGCTGGTTTAGATAAAGTCCTTAATAATGTAATGTACAGTAAAACCTTTTTTATGAATAGTTTAATGTCCCACAGAGATAAAGATTTTCGTACATTTACGGGTTGGGGGGATCGCGGTGCCCCTGGGGTAAAACGTTGGATTCTGATGCACAAAGTTGTGGTTCGAGCTCAGATGATTTCACTCCCTACTGGTTGGGTCAGTGTCAGTTTAATGTGACCGGCTGAGACAGGAGTCATGGTATCCCCTCCTTGTCTGATGTGTAGGAGCACATAAAATTGTCAGATGTCATTATTGGGGCCCGTCCACAATATAGCCTATATAATGCTGATGTTGGACATTCAACCAATTCAACGTCATACATATAATTATAATAATTGTCATATATGATCTTTTCGACCACTTTCGATTTCTCATATTCCCATGAAATTGGCGATTGATTCTTGAAGACAAACCTGTCTGTCTTTCCGAAGTGGAATTGGATTTAAGGGTCATTGGACCTGCATCTTGTGAAGTTGAATCTAGATCTAGACTGCGAGATAAAAATCAACGTACTTAAAAAAAATTTTTATTTAGTAAAACCAGATCTAGTTAGCCTAATCGTAGTTGTTAAAGTTGGGGTGATATATTTATAATTATAATTATATATACCTTTTTGCTCATGCGGGCTTACAAGGATCACATAAAATGTGAAAAGGGAGCCTGACCCATTATCTAGCAAATTTCTTCGTTATTTTCACACTGATTTTTTAGCTTTAAATCAATGCTTTATTTGATTTTATACCTTTAACAGATCATCATGGCTATCCGGCCACTTGTTAAGGCTAACATTGTCAAAAAGAGGACCAAGAAGTTTATCCGCCATCAGTCTGACAGATATGGCAAGGTTAAGGTAAGTCAATAAATCAGCCTTTTTATCCACAGCATAGTCTATATATTGCTGACGTTGGTTATTAAACCAAAGCCACTCAATTCTGTCATATTATACTTAAAGTTATTTAAAGCACAGTCAAATATGGCATCACAGAGGACATACATCAGCAGCTAGGGTTGAATATTCTTTGTCTAAATAAATAAAGATGTGAACAAATTATTTTATGAGTGTGAGTAGGCCTATAAATTTTGATTTAAAATTAGACCTGTTATATCATTTATTTTGATACCTTAAGTCTGGTCTTTCTGTTTGCGACTTCAAATCTGCCTGATCAACTCAGATTTAGTGGCAAATTTCTTCGTATAATAAGACTAGTATCAGCCAGTAACCTCTGTCCTCGCACAATAGTCATTAGATACAAAGTCAAGATTTGACCATAAAATGTCATAAAAATAGTTAAACTTTTGAGAAGACTTGAACTTCAACACCACTTGCCAAATTGCATCATGAAAGGGGTTAACCAATGTCCTGTACATTTTTCTTCTTGTAAAAATTGGTACTGTCCTGTCAAAAATACTTGTAATTTGATTATCCAGTCTGTTTAATTTGTAATTAAAGGATTTTGTTCATGTACAGTAACTTTATTATGTGATCATTTCCAGTCAAACTGGCGCAGGCCAAAAGGTATTGACAACCGTGTGAGGAGGAGGTTCAAGGGTCAATACAAAATGCCCAACATTGGTTATGGTACATGGAAAAATTGCAAGCATGTCTGCCCTGATGGATTCAAGAAATTCTTGGTTCACAATGTCAGGGTAAGCTCAGGTCTTTTTGTTGAGTGCTTTTTTGTGCTTTGTCTGATATTCTTGTACAGTAGAACTCTAAACAAACTTACTCAGACCTAAAAGAAAACACCCTACATCAACGAACAGATATAAATCTTTAATTGTTCCTCCTCTTTAACTTAAGTTTACAAACTAATCTTATAACCACCCTTGGATCCAACAAACCAGAAGTGCAGGATAGACTAAGTTGAATAACAGAGACTCCAAATCTAATTTAAAATGAGACAAACAAATATCTGCCTGGTCGTTGCTAAAAAAGAACACTTCTCCCATAACCCAGGAATGACATAATGTAGTGTTTGGTATAAGTTAAGTAAAGCCCTAGTAGTGGGCAAACTGTCAATGGCATGTTTATTTCAATTTCCTAGGTGTAAGTTTGGGGGAATTTATTTGCTGGACACACTTTATAAAAAAATTTAGCTTAAAATCTCATGAAAATATTATTATGAGCAGCAGATCTTTCGTTACCTCGGAAACAGGCCCTAAAGAGAGTTAACCTAATGATTAGGTGAAAACAAAATGTGATTGTAAAATACTAAGTCTTATTACCTGCAATAAGGTCTCAGAAATTCAACTGAACGTCACCATAACTAGCTCACACGCACCACAAAAGAACTTTAGTTACATAATTAACACTGTATTTGGGAGATAATATCCTCAGGTGAATAAAAAGAAAATTAACGATTATTTATAATAGTTTTCAATTTTTGTGTCTGAATTGAATTCCTTATTTATAAAGATACAAAAATAAAAAAAGGGCTATGACAATAAATAAATAAGTAAATTCTAGATATCTATTCCAACAATTGTGTCTAGATATGTACGCTTTTTAGCTTTTTAGGTGGATCAGGATCGGTAAAAAGAAACCAAATGAAAAGTAGTAAATTTGGCTTGCTTTCTCCTGTCGCTATTAATTTTAATTTATATCATTTTTTTAGGTAAAAAATACTAATAAATTGCCGATCTAAAAAAATACACTTCACTTTCTTCTTTTTCTAAACAGATTATTTAGATAACATTGAAACATTTTTAAGCACACATAGACATCAAAATATTGACTCATATAAAATTTAGGAAATAAGTTCAAACTTCTCTTGGAATCAAACACACAAACAAAAAGGGGAATGGTTGCGGGTCATTCTATGATAGTTCACGAAATTCACGATCTATCCCAAGTTAGATGCGAACCATGCCGAATGACACCTCTAAAGAGAACAGGTGCGGACAACAGCCCTGAATGATAGTGATGAGAAATTAAAATTATGGAGAAGAAAGGAAAAATAGGATAGAAAAAAGAAAAAATCATTTTATCCAGCTATTTATCTTTAACTTAAATTAGTGAACTATCTTATGGTATAAATTTTAAGTGCTACGAGGGGTGTTCACTATGTTCTTAGCATGACAATGAAGGAATAAACCCAGAGACTTAAAATTTGGCACACTTACATTTATTTCTCTACATAGTCACCCTGCATAGTTACACATTTCTGCCACCTGTCCTTGACCTTCAAAAGTCCTTGAGAGTAAAACGTGTCATTTTGCGCTTGAAACCACTCTTCCACAGCAGAAATCGCATCTTCAATGTCTTCAAAACGGCGCCCTTTTATGGATTTCTTAAGGTTTGGGAACAGACAGAAGTCTGATGGAGCTAAATCCGGTGAATATGGTGGATGGGGAAGAATTTCATAGCCACACTGATCAGCTGTCTCAACGGCTTGTCGTGCTCGATGAGCAGGAGCGTTATCATGCAAAAGCAGGACTCCGTTTCGAAGCTTTCCCCGTCTTCTTCTTACTAATTCAGATCTCAGTCTTTTTAGCAACCCTGAATAATACTCTCCAGTGATTGTTTTCCCCTTTTCCATGTAGTCAGTCATTATGATGCCCTCACAGTCCCAGAAACAAGACAGCATGACCTTGCCACTTGATTGTGTGACCTTTGCTTTCTTTGGTGGGGGCGATGAGGGTCTTTTCCATTGCATAGACGCGTTTTTCGGCTCTGGATCGAATTGATAGATCCAAGTCTCATCCATGGTTACAATTTTCTGAAAGAACAAGTCGTCATTTGCTTCTAACCGAAGAAGATGTTTGCAACAATCAGCCCTCTCTTTCTTCTGATCAGCGGTCAATAACCTTGGTACCCATCGAGCTGAGACCTTGTTCAGATTGAGGTGATCATGAAGAATCTTTTCAACTGAACCTACGCTGATCCTGGTTTCACTTGCTAACTGTTTGACTGTTATTCGCCTGTCCTGCTTTACTAGTCCCTCCACAGTGGACACGTTTTTCTCAGTCACAACAGATGTTGGCCGGCCTTCGCGAGGTTCATCCATCACTGACAAAAAGCCAGATTTGAACTTTCTCACCCAATGAGTCACCGTACTGTAGTTAGGGCACTTTTCAGCATAAACTTCTACCATCTGTTGATGAATTTCCGTGGGGGTTTGTCCTTTTAAGTGAAGGAATTTGATGACAGAGCGATATTCAACGGCCTCCATGGCAGACAATTTGTAAACAACAAATGACAACTTCCTAGGGGTTGTTTTACTTGATGCGCTAAAAGGTGCAGAAAAAAAATTCCGATTTTCCCCAAATTTTGCATGCCGTGTTCAACATAGATGATCTAGCTACCCACAAAATTTCTTTACTCTAGTACAACTGCTTCAAGGTCAAGCTAAGGACATAATGAACACCCCTCGTATTGGTGAAAAATAAAAATAGGATAGAAAAAAAAAAAAAATCATTTTATCCAGCTATTTATCTTTAACTTAAATTAGTGAACTATCTTATGGTATAAATATAACTTAAGTCATGGTTTTTCCCCCCCTCTCAACCAGAGGTAAAAATAAATGTAATTATTTTCCATGATCTTCCATATAAGGTGTATGTCGCATCTATTAACTCATGATCCATGTGCCCCACTGATTAGTTTTCAAATAACATTAAAAACTTCATAAAACTAGGTCATCGTTTCAAATTAGGAAAACGTAATGTTCCAAGTATGTACAAAATCGATTGTTACATGGCCGATTATTGCAAAGATCGATACCTGACCACAAATCTGAGCCAAAAAAAAAAAAAAAAGACTCGCTAGGTTAGAGTGTACAAAATTATGAACAGCAAGGGGAAGATGGTAGAGTGACAGCCAACAAACTTTAAAGTGTGTCTTATGTGAATGTCTGTAACTAGGACAGGGAAGGTACAGGGACAGTTGAAGATGAGGTGGTGGGGGTTGTGTTGCTTCATCACTGAAGGCACTTTCAGTGATTTCAATTTTCGACTATTTTATTTATTTAAATTTCTTTTGTTCCAGGAACTTGAAGTCCTGATGATGCAGAACCGCACCTATGCTGCAGAGATTGCCCACAACGTATCCAGCAAGAAAAGGAAAGAAATTGTAGAGCGTGCCCAAAGATTGGCTATCAAAGTAACAAACCCAAATGCACGCCTCCGATCAAAGGAGGATGAGTAAAATGTTGATTTATGTAGAGCTGAATAAATTATGCCAACAAAACAATCTTGAGTCTGTGTTCAGTGTATTGCTAAGACATTTGACTTTGTTTGTGTGATTAATTTTTTAAATTTTAATGAAGCAGGCTTGGGATTGGATCAAAACTTTAAATTTAGAGAATTTGAGCTACAGAAGTATTGATTCAGTATTAATAATATTACCTGATGTTTAACTTTTCAAGTGATTTGAACTTAAAATAATGTGCACATACATGTCACGATGCTGTGATTATGTGGCTCAAGTAAGACTTAAGCCAAAATGTAAGTGAAATATATTGTATTATATAAAGAAAATGAGATCTATTTAACTAAACTTTCAAACTAGTATTAATGTGCTATATGAGATTATGATATCATCACTGAACTACAATTTTGGTTACTTTCTAGACAATTCATTGAAAATTGATTTAAACAATTAACCCATAATTTACCAGCCATCTGACAATTTTACTGTGATATATTACCGGGTTAAGGGGCATAACTCTATTTTGTTTCATACTTAAGTCATAAAAATCGTTAATAACATCTTAATCATAAAAAATAAAATTATGTGAATAATACCATATTTTGCAGAAATGGATAAGCTTTTAATTGATATACAACATGCTGATACAATATGGCATCTACTGTCTGAAAAAAAATAATAAAGAGAAAAATGGAACAACGAACTTGGTTTTTGGTCTGTTTCATTGAAACTTTCAATGTTTTGCCACAGAACAGAACCAGGAATGTAAAGTTTGAAAAAATCAATAGCATCTGCAGATTAATCAAAGTCTAAAAATAAAAAATTGGGCCTGTTCTGCAGGTAGATAGCTCTACTTCAACATCATGAAGGGTAGAGGACTAGGGGAAAGGGCTGTTAGGATCGTTTGGAGTGGGGTCAGAATCTAGATCTAGATTATCATCTAGATTATCATCACTGTCTTCTTCTTCCTCATCACCTCCATGTTCAAACTCAATATCATTCTCCTCATAGCCCTCCTCTTCATCTACAGGGCTATCTTTCTCTACAAAGTCTTCTTGAGAAAATTGTCTAGCCAAGTCATTGAGGAAATTAAAAGCCGTTTTAAAAAAAATCACGGCTTTGAAACCAGTCAACCGATTCACATGCGGTAAACTGAAAATGAAACTAGAACGTTTCAGCAATGCGAGGAACTCTTCTTCGAGAAAGTATAAAAATTATAAATAGGCGTTATTCCGTATTATAAAAGTGTATGCGAAACCAGTTTCATAGCGGGCGATAGCGGGCGATCCGGGATAATACCATAACGGGCGATAGCGGGCGCTACGGTAAATTATGGGTTAATTCTGAACTACAATTTTGTTTACTTTCTAGACAATCAAAAACTGCCTTTATTGCCTTCTATTTGACACATATCTAATAAGACAAAGCAAAAAAACTAGTACATGTATATAAGCCCATTTTTAATTCATTTTAGTTAGATAAATCTGATTTTACCTTTACAAGGATATCTCATTGGCATTTTGGCATTTTGTCTCTACCTGTATTAATCTCTCTCTCTCTCTCTCTCTCTCTCTCTCTCTCTCTCTCTCTCTCTCTCTTTTGATCTAATACATTGTGACTGTGAGTGTTCTCCTGGCTTTTAAACTTATATTGTATATTATGATTATGAAAAAAGAAATTAACAAAGTTAGAGTAAAAGAAAAAGAGGTGGTCTGGAATTATTTAAAAAATGCAATTTCAATCTTCACTGTGCATTTTTTTTTTTAAGGATAGCATATTTTCAGTGACTATGCAATGCAGAACATAAAGGGAAATAACCACTCTGTGAGATTGTGACAATGATATTATTTTTCCTTGAATGCTATTGCTAAGCATGATTGCAGGGTTTATGACAGAGACTACACTGATTGAAGAATATATACTTAGCAGGTATGGGGCGCTAAATAGTTCGTTCGGTAGTGCTTTGAACCGACGAATTGAAATTTAAGTTTTACTAAGGCGCAAGGTTGAAAATTTTAATCAACACCCTTTTTAGTATTTTACAGGATTCTTCTGCAAACCTTGGTGACATAAAAAAATCACCTTTAAAAAGTTTAACACAGATTAGATGAACTGCAGAACACTGGCATATTCTTTACAACAAAAAAAGAAGCATGCTTATAAACTCATAATTATATTACATGTCAATTGTAAAGATGTAATAAATAATACATAAATTGTATAATGTGTTGAAAATACTGTTCTACAAACCGCATTTATAGATGGGGGCGCTGTAGCCCTGGGGTAGAACATCAGCTTCCGACGCAGGTGGTCTGTGATTCGAGCTCAACCGATTTCGACACCTACTGAAGGGTCCGGTAACACTAACACTATACCAGTTTTTAAAAAAAATAACCGACTGAGACAGAAGTAAAATAATAAATTGTAGGACGTCAGTCTTGGGTCCCGTACACAATAAAGCATATAGCGCTGACATTGGACGTTAAACTAACTGAACTACATCTTTGAAATAAGTAATGTATACTATAATGATTTCTAGCAATAAAATATCACAACTAACTTACGAAAGTTACATAAACACCGAGTGTTTGGTTACTTCAGCGATTTTAATACAGCCACATTTCACGTCAAATTACAAAGTGCATGTACATACATGTATTTGTGACAATACATGTCACCCTCTTCTTCATTTTTAATTTTATATACTGTATTCACCTTATACTCCGCCTCCCCTTCCAACTCCTCATTCTCAATCTTTCCTCCTCGTCCTCTTTCGTCCTAACTGCATTCTCAATCTCATTTCTCTCGATCTGGTCCTCTTAGCTTAGGCCTACTCCTTATATTCCTCCTGCATCAACGCCTCCCGCATCTCTATTAGTATTATTATCTTCTGTTACGCTTGACAATGTCATTTCATAAATTCCTTGGGAGTATACATGTACTGATGCAGTTAAATTGGGGCGCGCGGTGGTCCTGGGGTAAAACATGGATTTCCTACGCATAAGGTCCGATTTCGCTCCTTACTGGTTTGGTCGGTGTCACTTTAATGTGACTGGCAGAGGCATGAGTCATGTATCGCCGCTCTGTCTCGTGTGTGGCAGCACATAACATTGTAAGACGTCAGTTTTGGGGCCCGTCCACAATATATCCTATATAGTACTGATGCTGGACGTTAGACCAACTCAACAACAATCAACACCTCCCACAAGGTATAATCTTCTGTTACGCCTATCATTTCATAAATTCCTCTAGGTGCCTTGCGTCTCTACAATAATGTAGTTAACTTATAAGATTCTAGTATTTCTACCACTGGTCCTCCAGGTTGGGGGTTGAGCACGGGGTCAACAACCCTGTCTCGTAAAAAACAAAACTTAAAAAACCGCCACAAATATCCATAAAGCCAGCTTGGTTGTAAATGTATTAGTAGTAGTAGAAACTAGTAGTAGTAGTAGTAGCTGAAAGATTAAGAGCACTCAGATTACAGTCATAGTCATGATCATAATCTTCTTGTGTTTGTCCATTCGTTGGGTGCATGGACACAGGAGCGGTCAAGTCTCACGGCCACACTTACGTCACCGCTGCCAGGCCACTGTTTTCCTTCGTGCCAGCACAGGCGTTGCGATATACACGCAAATAACAGGTGACGTAACCATGCCTCTTAGGCATAGAGTTTTCTGATTCGCTCATTCGCTCACAAGTCTTAGACTGATCTATGACTATGAGTATGATTGGACACGGTACAGCTTCCCATACCCATCGTCTTCGTTTTCGCTATGGGCCTTGATGTCGTAATGCCTCTAGTGCACAATTATTGACCTAATTCCTGAGATGCATTGGATGCTTTCCAAACAACAGGCCAATGCATTGGAATTAACAAATATTTGCACTTAGATCCCTATTAGAGTTGAATTCGTCTCATAGCACGCAAAGTGACATATCTTACTTTGTAGTTTTTAGATTCCTCTTCTTCATGTGCCACATCTGTTGCAGACATCATCGATCATGGCTCTCCATTCCTCTCCCAATCCCATTGTCAGTTCTCCTGATGAGTTCATTGTTGGGGGATCCTCGTTGCGTAGCAATTCAGATCATCACTGTGTCAGTTTTTGGATGGATAGGAGGGGGGTGTAGGCCTACATGTATTTTTATCTTAGAAGTCCATTTGCTACTACTAGTGTACTGGGTATTTTCTTTAATTACGTTAAAACACATTTTCGTACTCGAATTTAAGATGATTGTGAGATGAAAACTGATCTGATTGACATTACTGTAATGTCATATTTCTGAGATCTGCCATCTTACTAGTTAGCTGACGAATATGAATAAGCTGTAGTATTAAACTAGTAAGCACATTAATATACAGGGTTTACAGAGGATGAAAAACAGAGATCGGATCCTACAGAGAGAAACCTGTCACTTGGCTGGTCAAATTATACGGTACAGACTCAACTAGTACTAAGAGAAGCACGATACGGATAGGGCTCGAGCGGGAATAGAACACACGACCATTCTTTTAGAAAGTAAACACGCTACCATTGAACACCTCGCCCCTTACCCACATATAACAAGCAAGTTTTTTTTTTCATAGGAGAGAATCTGTCTGCTAGTTAAACCTCTCCCAGGTTTGAACGGAATAGTTATGTTATAGAGCGCCGGGTCCCAAGGCTAACGTCTGACATTTTTTTAACAGCGACCACAGTCTGAGACTGTACGGGGATAAGACGGCTCTTGTGTCAACAGTTTACTGACGCCGATCCAAACAGTAGGACGCGAACTCCGACGTGTAAGTTTATCTGATCTTGAAATCAAACCGGGTACGTTTCGATTAGGAGCCCCTGGGCTCTACCATTTGCGCCAGTCTGCATCCATTGCACAGACATTTTTTTGGAAAAGAAAAGCTTTCTTCTTCATTTACCTCTTCAAGTTCCCAAGGATGATCTTATACGGCGACGGATCCAAATAGGGCCTACTAGTGTCTAACAATTTTACGTGCTGCCACAAACGACACATTGCGAGGACACCAGGACTCCTCACTAATTCGGGCACAGCATAAATTATGTAGACCTATTGACGGCGAAGTTGTTGTTGTTGTTGTTGTTGTTGTTGTTGTTGTTGTTGTTGTTGTTGTTTTTGTTGTTGTTGTTGTTGTTGTTATTATTATTATTATTATTATTAATTATGTAGACCTATTGACGGCGAACTAAGCAGTAAGGGCGGCCATCACCGAACAAATTAATTTTTACCCGATCGGATCGCTTCGATCCGCGGACTTCCTGATTCGAAAACCAACGCTCTACCATTTGCGACAGTTCGCGTCCAGGTTCGGAAGTCAACTTTTCCGAGGTTCCCCTGAGTGATCATATACTGTGATTTAAAAGGCAATAATGAAGATGCGATTTTATATTATTATTATTATTACTACATGTAGTATTATTGTTATTATTACTATTATTATTATTATTATTATTATCATTATTATTATTATTATTAATTAGGTGGAGTGTCCCAATTACATAACCNAGTTTTAACTTTTAACCTCATTAAATTCTTATGAAAGCCTTTTATTGTGGTAATCCAACTGAATACGGACATGATATCGTAATCACTTGATTACCACATGGAGCAGATAACAGTACCAGTACACGTTTAGATGTTCCCTTTGGTCTGCCCTTGACCTTGTACCATGTTGCAGCAGAACCAGACAGGCTTGACCAAATTTAACAGCCTTATTAATATTAGGAGTACTGAAGTCAATTGCAACCCGACCACCGGTGCTGAAAATCTCGACTCCTAACGTCATTGTGTGAGGCTGATGTCTAAAAATAGCATTGCTGTAATTGTACGCCAGTGTCCACTTCAGAGTTGTCAACCTCTCGCCAAAGAAGGGGGGGGGGGGGGGGGTGCATGTGGTAGAAAATTGGTCTCCTAAACAACCGGAGGTCCCTAGCTCGAAACCCACGATCGGTCAAAAAATTATTTGTCCAATTTCGTTTTCTACTGGTTAGGTCGGTGTCAATATAATGTGACCTGCTAAGACTGGAGGCATGGTATCCCTGCACTGTTGAGGTTGGTTTGTTTGGTTGGTTTAACGTCCAACAGCAGCTTTATATAGGCTATATTGTGGCCGGGCCCCAAGACGGACGTCTGACAATTTTACGTGCCGCCACACACGAGACAGGGCGGGGATAACATGACTCCTGTCTCAGCCGATCACATGAGGCTAAGGGAGAATTTCGTTATCTACTGGTTAGGTCGGTGTCAATATAATGTGACCTGCTAAGACTGGAGGCATGGTATCCCTGCACTGTCTGTGTGGAAGCTCGCGAAATTGTCAGACGTTATTTGTGAGATCCGTCCACAAAACAACCTTTACATACTGCTGACGTTGAACAATGGACGCTTAGCAACAACCACAACAACAACAACAACAACAACAACAACAACAACAACAACAACAACAACAACAACAACAACAACAAAACTCTTGTTGAAAGCTCTAAAATGGTCAGACGTTAGTCTTGGGACCCATCCATAAAACAGCTTTCATAGCGCTAGCACTGGATCCTACGCGACCAACTTACTCGTAACTCAACCTTACGCAAAAAAAGCGTATCCGTAACGTAATTTCTTACTCTGTTTAGGTTAAAATGCGGCTGTTTGAGAGCTGGCAGCTCTATGCCACTTGAGGACAGGTATGTACAACATGTATGTCAAAGGTCCACCCAAGACCCGCGACCGACAGCCAGGACCGAGCGGTCAGTCTCGGACACAACGTACTAAGAGGTCACCGTGGCTGGACCTGTGTCAGGAAAGTCTACACTAACGGCCTTGCGAAATTGGGCCCCGTAGCAAAAACGAAGACGATCGGTAAGAGAGTCTACGCCTGCATCCAATCAGAGCTCTAACCTAGACTTACGGAGCCAATGACCATCTAGAAAACCCCATGCATGAGGGCGTTATTATGTCATCTGTTACCGTCTTGTGTATCGCAAGGGCTGTTATGTCAGTTAAGTCTGCACTGCCAGGAGTGTGGATGCACTAAGGGTTGCGCAAACTGTTTTCCTGGCTTATGAAGGCAAGAACGTGACCGGTATCAGGCTATCACTCTATCAGCCCATAGCTTCTCTTGGGTCTTTTGTGTGGTACGTGTATGTAAACTAAGTGTGTGTGTACAATGTGAATGTGTACAATGCACTAATCAATGTGATGTAACAACTCAAGGCCGCCCTTCTAAAAATAATGAAATGGTACCAATACAGAGAGAGAGAGAGAGAGAGAGAGAGAGAGAGAGAGAGAGACAGAGAGAGAGACAGAGAGAGAGACAGACAGACAGACAGACAGACAGACAGACAGACAGACAGACAAAGACACAGACAGAGAGACGACTATGGAGATAAACAGAGCTAGAGACCGGGGAAAATACCGAGACTGGATGAGAAGAGGACATAGAGAGAGAGAGAGAGAGAGAGAGAGAGAGAGAGAGAGAGAGAGAGAGAGAGAGAGAGAGAGAGAGAGAGAGAGAAACAAAAAGGTAAGGAGTGTATCAATCTGAGGTAAACTAAAGCATGTAGACATACAGTGTATTAAATAGACATGCAACTTAGAAATACATGTACAGAGGATACAATATCAGATGCGGTGTACGACGAAAGACCTTGATGACACAGTAAAACAGGCTTATTCAGTTATTGGCATGTCAATCGAATGCTATTGCAGAATGTATGAACAAACTTCTCTTTGCTTGTGGAAATAGCACAGCTTAATGTGTCATCTATTTATTACCACATAGAGATTGTTTTTAATCAGGTCTCTAGCGTTCTGCTGATTGAACCCTTCAGATACAATTAATAACAGATCTTTGTGATTAAGGTCTCACAATACATCATATTTAAGTCTACGTCCTCGATCGGTTTCGATCACTCCGAACAGTAAAAAATATCGTATGATTTTCTACATGTGACGTCAAGCATATTTTCCTAATCCCAAACCAAGGCGTGGCTGAAGGCAACACCGTCCTAAAATACATCTGCGACTGTGTAAACATAATTTGGTCGGAGTTGAGTTGAGTTAGGTTGTTTCAAATGCTTGTTTATCGTCCAATGTCAGCACTATATTGGACATATTGTGGACGGGTACCAAGATAACGTCTAACAATTTTGTGTTCTGGGATACCTGTATTCCTGTCATATTATAGTCTAATTAAACTAAATCGGACCCAACCAGTAGAAGAAGAAAATACTCGGAAAAATAAAATTTTGACCGATCTGAAGTTTCCAACCAGGGACCTCCCGCTTGGGAGACCAACGCCCCCTCGACCCTGTTGACGAAGATAATATCATCCCAAACTACACGTTAACTATTACTGTTTATATGCAATAGTCTTTGTTCGGAGAAAGCGAACTTATATTTAGTTCAATTCATTTCTAATGGAGGTTCGTTTACGTTGAAGGAAGAGGGATATGATGAAGTTTCTCAGAAGCACAAACACGATATAAAACTAAGTCATCCAATAAATGTACACGTTCAAGACAAAGCAATCTTTCCCTTTCCATGAAAACAAGCTTAAAACGCGTTCACGATTCTTATTTTCCAGAATCCATACTAAAAAGTTCGATGCGCATAAGAAAAATACCTACCCTATTCTTGCACTAGACAAGCACATTGTTTAAGAAAAAGGGGATGCTCTTTGTACACTTCCGAAGAGCTGTTTGTGCTCTTGCGAAACTACATATCTTGTGGTGAAGGGCTGTGTAAAAAAAGCAATACCAAGTAGTTTTATCTGCCCAGGATATCAGATACCATTCGTTATACATGTATTGCTTTGGCAGAATGGAATTATTATATTTGTTTATTAACACAGCCGTCTATATAATTATAAAGATCCGTGGGTGAATCGAATGGAAAGAAAGGATTATATCAGTCTATTAACCTTATCGTCTATAAAGATCCTTGGGTGTATCGAATGGAAATAAAAAAGTTATGAGATTAGTTTATAAACATAATAGTCTATAATAATACCCTTGGGTGTATCGATTGGAAAGAAATGGGTTTATTATATTAGTTTATAAACAAAATAGTCTATATAAAGATCCTTGGGTGTATCGAATGGAAAGAAAACTGGATCTAATGACCACTTGGTAAACAGCATCGGCACTTCAAAAGGGGTGCACTTTTTTTTTTCTAAAATAACGACTGTATTATTCTCAAAGCAATCTTTCAATATTAAAGAACAAATTCATAAAGCCTCTGTATTTTTTTTTCATTTAATGCTTGATGTAACACACAACATGCGTGGAAATGACATGTTAAATAACTTGTGTGTGCGATATAGATCAACACTATTAACACTACCCGCAGCGCTTTCATTAACAGCTAGAGGGAATTTCCCACAATCGTTGTGCAAAACAACACCCACACAACGGTGGAGAGCCAATCCACTGTTTTTTGCAGTGACCCTCAGGAATTATGTGGACAAATAACTCAATAACATGTTTTGACGCCAGTTAATTCTGTTTGGTGGCGCCTTAGTTACTGCATACAAACTTCATGGTGTTTTTGTGGTCAAAATATCCGCAATGTCATTCCAACATGTTCTTGATCCGGATAGAGTGACGGTGATGGGTCAACAGAAGTTGAGCCACATCTTAATGCTTATTCAAAAACAATTATAGTTTGGTTGTCAATAATTTCATATTGCCAGTACTGTACGTCGTAAGTACAATATTGTGTTCAGTTTATGACTCGTCTTAATATGAGTAAGAAGGCTTACGAAGAGTTGTAAGTTACCGCAACGTTGTACTTATGATATGATCCCTACTGCAGAGATGCCAACATATCGCTAAACGCCAACTTGGTGGTTTAATATGACTAATTGTTTGGTGAGTTGTTTAGATGATTGATTGGCGCATTGAATTAATATTGGTGAAACGTCTGATTAAGTGGTTGTTTGAAGGACCTGGGTTGATCGATCGGTAAAGCGCGTGACTTCTGATCTCTTGGTCCGGGTTCGAAACCTGATCAAGTCTCCTTGTTTTCCAGATTGGTTGGGTCACTGTCAGTATAATGTGACCGGCTATACAGAAGACCTAGCACTGTCTGTTGTCTTTGTGGTAGCACGTAAAGTCATCAGACTTTATTGACGGGAGACGTCTACGAGACAGCCTAGTTGCTGGAATGGGTCAACAAGAAATCAACCAAACGAACACGCGTTGTTTAACTGCCTCCATTTGTTACTTACTAGTTTTTGTTCATTTATTGGAGTTCGACCAGTTTCACTGATGCGATGTGTTGAAATCTTACTACAATCCTGTATAGCTATCTACTTGATCGGGTTAATGATAAGATGCTTGACCATCAACAACGATTCTCTATTCATAGAACTCCACAGCCCTTACAAAACAATCTCTGCTCGGAGAAGGCGAAGCTCCCTCCCCGTTCGACGTTTCCGTAGGTTCTAGAGTAGGATTTTATCATACACCCCGAATCTTCCCATTATAACTAGGCTCACGCTCTCCCCGTGGAACAACTCATCCTCCTCTTTGTATTGAAACCAAACCCTGTTCCATTTTTGGAACTCGCTCTTCCTACATTGCCTAATCTGAAAAGAGTGATGTTTGGTCTCAACAATAAGTAGTCTGATGAGGAACCGATGGTTTCTATTTATGAATTATACTTGAATAACAACCTCGGCGATCATTATGTAAGATAAAACCCCTCTAACCAGCGTCGCTCAATGCCCAATTCTTTCCTGTTTTTTACAGGAGTGCCGCTTTTGTTTGAAATATCGCACTGTTATTACGCGGCAACTGAGTCCAGGTTTGTTCAGTCGTGACTTGCACAAATTAGTAATACAGACACTGTCGCAACATTTTCTTGTTACCTTATTGGGCAACTGTTCGGGTAGACATGTACTACAGTTTGTTTTTCCATTAAATTCATTAAAAGTGCAAGGGTGAGGACAAGATCGCACATTAGGGAGCGACGCGGCTTCTAATTTGAGACGCGTGATTTAATTCCCCGGCCAGGTCGCCTTGATTTCTACTGTTAAGGTCGCTGTCAATTTAAATAAACAACGTTTTCCTAATCTGTTTATTTTCAACAGTTTTATCATGTATTCTATAACGCGAACCCATTCCAAGACAAATGTCTAGCAATTCTACGACGTATATTCGGACTTGTGTCTCAGCAGGTCTTGTAAATACTTACTATTTTGCGATTGCATTACCTTAACTGTTGACTACTGGATTTTAAAGAGCATGAAGTATAAATGCACTTTGAAAAAAAATTCAAACTGTCTTGACCTTGGCATTGTCGAAAGTTGTTCTAACATGCCTCTAGCCAGTGGCTATCTAAAAAACCGATATCCTCGCTCTGGCCGTTAATAAAACAATACTGCCACCGAAATATTCATTGTGGGTAATGGCTTTCATAGTTTTATAATTGCTAAACCTTGATCCTTATCAAATAGGTTATATCGTGGACAGGTTTCTGAGAATTTAGCAAACTGCCACACAGAAACATATCGGGTTTCTGTCTCAACCGGTCACATTTTACCAGACACATATCCAGCCAGTAGGGGAAAAATTGGACAAAAAAAAGTAATTATTATTTATGTCTGATTGCTGGACCAATGAAGTCAGCTTTTGGCTTACTTATCAGCGGCAATTTATAGTTTACTAAAAGTTATCAAGTGAAGGCTAGATTGATGACATGTTATTAGAGAAAATAGAGAAAATGTGAACACTCCGCATGTATATAGCCAGTCCTCTCTGTTTATCCAGACTTAAAGAGAAAAAAAAAAACATTATACTTTTCCTTTCTTATTTTTGTGCTTTTTTATCTCTCCCCTTTTCTCTCTGTATTTCTCTCTCTCTCTCTCTCTCTCTCTCTCTCTCTCTCTCTCTCTCTCTCTCTCTCTCTCTTTCTCTCTCTCTCTCTCTCTCTCTCTCTCTCTCTCTCTCTCTCTCTCTCTCTCTCTCTCTCTCTCTCTCTCTCTCTGTCTCTCTCTCTCTATTTTTTTTTGTCTTAGATCCTCTAATTTTTTTTTGGCTAAGATTTCTGGTCAGGTAGGCCTATGGATTTTTTCAACAAATTGCCATGTAATAATTTATTTCGTACATACGTGTATTATTACGTTTTCCTAGCATGAAACGATTCCCTAGTTTATGATCTATATGTATTGGTCATCCTCTCCACAAATAATATTATTATAATCTTGCAATTTGTTTTTAATATTATTTGATAACTAGGCAGTGTGACACATGGATATCCCGGCAGTTTAGTCAAGCATAGAATTCATCTACAGGAACGCGGAAATCAAACTGGAGAAACTACAAACCTGTACCATTGTACATGTACACGCGGGAATCCATAACAGCCATATAGCAGTCATGAAACCAAGTACCACTAGCTTGGGAGTGTGTCAGCGAAGTGACCATTGGCTAATGCCTCGGTCTCGTGTCCTCGAGTTAAAATTCTCGGTCGATAACTTTAACGTAACAGGCTAGGTGTACAAGGTCTTAGTAAGTCAGTGCAGGGTGGTTCAAGGCGCAAGCATGCAGACTAGATTTGTCATGGAATTTCGTTCATACTGTCTACAACTCCTGGACCACAGAGTTACCTGTCGCCTTGGTTCTTCCTCAGTGTTACAGAATTAGGCGTGTTGCATAACTTCTTTATAACTTTCTTGATGATTATGCACATTCAATAAGTTTTTCTGGAAGTTTGGTACGTGGCATCAGATGTGAAGAAAAAAAAATCTCATCGATGAAAACCGTTGCGATCATAGATATATCAAGTGCTTTAGAAGTTACTGTGAATTAACAGATTGAAGAGCTGATCATTGCGAATTTGCCTGTTGCGGGAAAAATCTAATTCCAAGTGAGGACAGTGGAATAAATTAATCGGTAAGGCTATCTCCTATGTAAAGACGTTTTATGTAAATGTCTTGTACATCGAGTGTATTTTCAAATAACCACTTTCATTTATGAAGTCGAAATGTCCAACGTGTTTAATGGCCTGGACATTAAATTTCTGTTGTTTGTTTTTTAAATCCCTCTGCCTGGCTGCCTATTTTATTCTAGCATTTGATTTGCGCCAACTGTGCCCTTGACAATGCCTGAGTTCTCAATAAAATGAGATACAATAGACGCACAGTGTAGATATTTCACTGGCCGATGCGTACAAGAAAATACCAGTTATTTTTAGCATAAAGACTAGTTACCACAGCATGCAAACACAGATTTGTTCTGTAATGTCTAAAATCAGCGTCACACACTGCAGCTTTGAGTCTTTCGTATCCATGTATAAAAAAGGCGAACTGGCCATGTGCTGGACTGGAGCTTTGGTCTCCCAATCAAGAGGTCGTTGATTAGAGGGCCACGGTCACACAAAATATATTATTTCTCCGAATTCGTCCCCACCTTGTTGGGTCGGTGTCAGTATAATGTGATCGGCTGAGAAGGAAACCTGGTACTCCTGCACTCTCTCTCTCTCTCTCTCTCTCTCTCTCTCTCTCTCTCTCTCTCTGTGTCTCTCNCAGACTCTCTATTCGNGGACCTGTTCTCTCTCTCCTCTCTCTCTCTCTCTCTCTCTCTCTCTCTCTCTCTCTCTCTCTCTCTCTCTCTCTCCCTCTCTCTCTCTCTGTCTCTGTGGCAGTATGTAAATTGCCAGAGAAGACTCAAAGACCTGTCCAGGGCATGACCCTGAAGCTGACTTTGGACGATAAGAAGTGTAACAAACTCACTCACTCACTTCAAGGTAATATCAGCATCACACACACTTCTATTGAGTTACCTCGTACCTTACTATAAGGTTGACGCGGGAACCCTACGATAGAACATCGGCTTTGGACACCAGGAGGTCCGTGGTTCGTCCCCTACTGGTTGGATCGGTGTCAGTTTAATGTAACCGGCTGGACGGAGTCATGGTATTCCCGCACTGTCTCGTGTATGACACAACATAAATTGCCAGACGTTAGTGTTGGACCCGTCCATAATATAGCCTATACAATGCTGGCGTTGGACGTTAAGCAACAAAGTGTTATTATTTCACTAGGTTTACCCGAAGAGTACTATGCGAAAATGTTTGCTTTTAATCAAGCCAGCAATGGTTCCAGTTTGCTAGTCCCCATTCTCCAATAACTTAGCGATTTTATTTTTTCCATCCGCATTTTCTTTTATGTTCTAGCATCAGTGCATGCATTTCATCAAGTGATCAAAATTATACTGTTTTTTTTTAATACACCCTTTCAGTGTATCATGGAACATAAGTGGTTCTAGTAGCAGTTGTCTTTGGAAGCCAAAAGGTCGCTGGCTCATAAATTGGAGTTAGAGATGTGAGAGCACTGTGCGTTTATTTTTCACACTGTCTTCCACCACAGACCACAGGATATGAAGTTTCGCAGAAGCACAAACACGATATAAAAGTCATCCAAAAAATGTACACGTTCAAGACAAAACAATCTTTCCCTTTCCATGACAACAAGCTTAAAACGCGTTCACGATTTATATTTTCCCTAATCCATACTAAAAAGTTCGACGCGCATGAGAAAAATACCTACCCTATTCCTGTTCCATCAAATTACAATACTTAAGTTTCCCGAAACTAACCGCCACATTGCAATAGATAAGCACATCTGTCGGAAATTAGGAGGTCTTCGGTTCGAAGCCCACGATCAGTCAAAATGTATTTGTTTGATTTTGTCCCCTGATAGTTGGGCGGGTTTCAATAACATGTGACTAGCTGAGACAAATCTCTCCGCACTGTCTCGTGTGTGTCAGCACATAAAATCGCCAGTCGTTAATCACTGGGCCCGTCTACAATATAGCCCATAGATAACGATATGGCTAACATTAAACGTTAAGGAACAAAACAAAACACAAACAAAAAACCAGGGCACTGTGAGTTATTTTTGTGAAACGATTCACCAACCCCCTTGCTAACCCCACTATAGAGGAAGCTTACAACTCGTCGTAAAAATAAATAATTTTGCAATAAAGAAGGCTTACGATGTGTCGTAAGCTACCACGAAGTTACTTACGGGCCCTAGTCTCTGCTACCACATTATTTTCTTATGAGGTATAATTCTATGTTTATAGGTTTTTATGTTGTTGCACTGTGGTAACAATAATTACGGAATTCAGGATCAGGGTTGTTTTTTTTTGGTTTGCTAGCAAATTTTCTTCCTCCTAACGTAAACGGCGTGGAAATTACCAAGAGCGCAATATTGTGTTAGGTCCCCTCAAAGTTTATCACATTTTTGCAAATTAAATGCAACAGTGGTTAATATAAATAAAAATATTTACGACAGTTAGGACAGATGGTAGTCATGTTTCATTCTTTTTTTTTCAGCCCACTGAGCTAATTTAGAAGCAAAACTGTTTCCGAAGGGATGTTTGTGCTTCTGCGAAATTTTATATTCTGTGCCACAGAGTGTTAAATAGTGAGGGGCCTCACAGGGATGATATTTCTAATTGGGGTTAAGCTTAGTATACTCAAGGCGGCAACTTACTTTTTTTAAATTTAATAAAACTCTGTACAGATTGGCTACCTCGTATTTCAAAACATAAATAGAAAGAGCTAGCGAGTGCGAAGTGGCTCAGGTGGTAGAGCGTTGGTCTCCCAAATTAGGAGGTCTTCGGTTCGAAGCCCACGATCAGTCAAAATGTATTTGTTTGATTTTGTCCCCTGATAGTTGGGCGGGTTTCAATAACATGTGACTAGCTGAGACAAATCTCTCCGCACTGTCTCGTGTGTGTCAGCACATAAAATCGCCAGTCGTTAATCACTGGGCCCGTCTACAATATAGCCCATAGATAACGTTTAACGACGTTAAACGTTTAGGAACAAACAAAACAAAAACAAAAAAACAACTTCACAGAGCAATGGCACTGTGAGCTTTTTTTTTGTGAAACGGTAGCTTACAGATCGGCGTAAAAGTAAATAATTTTGCGATAAAGAAGGCTTACGAGCGACCGTGAGCTACCAAGTTACTAATGGGCCCTAGTTTCTGCCACTACATTATTTTCTTATGGGGTATCTGTTTATATGTTTTTACGTTGTTACACTGTGGTAACAATTACGGAATTCAGGATCAGGGTTGTTTTCTTATGATTTGCTAGCAAATTTTCTTCCTCCGAACGTAAACGGCGTGGAAATTACCAAGAGCGCATGTGTAAGCCCCTCAAAATTTATCCGCTTTTTGTAAATTAAATGCAACAGTGGTTAATATAAATTAAAAATATTAAAGACAGTGAAATAAAAGATATTAACGACAGTTAGGACAGATGATAGTCATTTTTCATTTTTTTAGCCTAATGTGCTACATTTAGAAGCAAAACTGTTTCAAATGTAACTAACGAGGAAACGATATGGCTAACATTTATTCTTTGTGCAAAAGTTTTTCTACCTTGGTTACTTGGCATTTTGTGTCTGTAAACCGTGTACACTATCATTACCCACAAAGAATTGTAAATGCACAACTCAACAAATCAACTTAACCTCCTTACCTGAAAATGATCTCAGATATTTAATCGCCTTTTGAAGAAAGTGAAACAGATTACAAAGTCAAATAATAAGATGGCAGGTTAGCCTAGTCGGTATAGCGCGCGACTTATAGCTAAGAGGTTCCGGGTTCAAATCTTGATTAGTCGCTGTTCTCCCCGCTGATTGATTCAATCGCCTTTTGAAGAAAGTGAAACAGATTACAAAGTCAAATAATAAGATGGCAGGTTAGCCTAGTCGGTATAGCGCGCGACTTATAGCTAAGAGGTTCCGGGTTCAAATCTTGATTAGTCGCTGTTCTCCCCGCTGATTGATTCAGTGTCAGTAAAATTAAACATTTTGAGACATAAGTCATATTGTTTCCACTTAGTCTCTGCGTGGCAGCATGTAGAACGACATCTCTATGTCTCTGAGTCCGTCTCTCTCTCTATATATATATATCTCTCTCCTGCTCTCTCTGCATGTCTGTCTGCCCGTCTCTCTCTCTCACTCTTTCTCTCCATCCTCTGTCTCTGCCTTCTCTATCTCTCTCCTATTATGTCTATCTGTCTGTCTGTCGGCGTGTCTCTCTGTTTGTTTGCTCTGTCTCTTTCTCTCTCTCCTGCTCTGTCGGTATATCTGCCTGTCTGTCTCTCTGTCTCTGTCTCTGTCTATCTCTCTCCTGCTCTACCTGTCTGTCTATCTGCCTGTCTGTCGGTGTGTCTCTCTGTTTACCCTGTCTCTGTCTCTCTCCTACTCTGTCTGTGTATCTGCCTGTCTGTCGGTCTATTTCTATTTTTCTCTTCTTTGCTGACTTTGTATTTTATTTATTTTTTAATTTCGACTAAAATATAATTAAGAAATCACCATCTAGGTCATGTTAATTCAACTCTTCAACTGAATCGCTTTTATTCTTTTAGTGAAATTTTGCCTTATATGTCATACACAAACTATTAATAAATCCCAGCCGTGACTAGGTTTCAGATTCATGTAGGCCTACACAGGCTTCAAATAAACCGCACAAGTACAAACTGCAGATATTATTTTGTGTGTCATATAACTCTACTAAAGTCTTGTGTGTCGATACGTTAATTTTAACTAAACCGTTGGAAATATCTTATCAACCTGTTTCTCCTCACACTGTAATGAAGCTATTTAGGGTTTTAACGCCAAAATGACTTCCAATTATGTTTTTTTTTAAATCAGCCAGACTTGTTGTTAGGTATTGTTTCGATACATGTGTTTAGTTCGTTTTTATAGTGTAAATGTAATAAAGAATTTTTCACAATAATATTTCCCAACACTGAGGTGATAAAACTGTTATCTTTTCATGTCCCAAAGGATAACCACTTTGGTAATGGTGTTGAGAAGAGAATGTGCATATTACGATAACATCCAAAAAAGAAAAAGATGAAACCATGCTAATAATTCCCCCGTCATCATATCATCAAACAAGAAAGAATTATTTGGAAATATGATTGTATGTTGCAATTTCTCTATTCATTTTATTTGTTTCACGTTGGCTTGAAAACGAATCCTTCAACCCTCTTTTGTTTGCGCAACAGGTCCTGATGTAACCACGGTAAAAACTTATGCTACAGCTTCATTATGAAGGCAAGTCGTCATCTGCTTTGAGATAATAAAAAAATCAAAATGGCGGATTCGTCTGAAGAGACAATTCCCGCGCCAGTATCCCCTTCATCAATGGCGGCGCCGACGCTGCAGTCTTCACAAGTCATAAACGGCTCTGTGGACCTTTCAAAACACAGCGAACCCGAAACAGGAAGTGTTACAAAAGGTCAAAAGGTCACCGCGGAGCGACGTGAAAGAAAACCGCCCGTGTATTCGAGCCCACTCCCTCCCTGTAAGATTTGCGGAGGCAAGGCGTCTGGACTTCACTATGGCGTTAATACCTGCGAGGCCTGCAAGGTGAGGTTGGGTCCTTATTTGGTTGGTTGGTTCATTGATTGATTGATTGGTTAGTTGATAAGATTGATTAGAGTGAGCGAGTGGTTGTTGTTTTTGTTTATTTGATTGATTGGTCGGTTAGTTTATTGTTTGGTTGATCGATTGATCGGTTGGTTCTTTGATATATTTATTTATTTGTTGGGTGGTTGATTGATTGAATATTTTAATTGATTTGTTGGTGATTGATTTGAGTGAGCGAGTGAGTGACAGTTTGATTGGTCGGTTCATTAATTGGTATAACCGCCCGTGTATTCGAGCCCGCTCCCTCCATGTAAGATTTGCGGAGGCAAGGCGTCTGGACTTCACTATGGCGTTAATACCTGCGAGGCCTGCAAGGTGAGGTTGGGTCCTTATTTGGTTGGTTGGTTCATTGATTGATTGATTGGTTAGTTGATAAGATTGATTAGAGTGAGCGAGTGGTTGTTGTTTTTGTTTATTTGATTGATTGGTCGGTTAGTTTATTGTTTGGTTGATCGATTGATCGGTTGGTTAATTAATTGATTGGTTAGTTAATAAGATGGATTGATTGGTTGAATATTTTAATTGATTTATTGGTGATTGATTTGAGTTAGTGAGTGATAGGTTGGTTGATTGGTCGGTTCAATCAATGGATTGACTGCTTTTGGCTGTTTGAATACTGACTTGATATGTCAACCTTGGTAAGTTAATTCCACTCTTCAATTCGATGTATATCATACAGTGCCTCGTGTATTTCAGGGTTTCTTCAGAAGAGCGATCAAGTACCAGCGGAAGTATCACTGCTTCCGGAAACAGCGCTGTGACGTGGTCGGTGGTCGCAGCGTCAGGACCAGCTGTCCGTTTTGTCGTCTGCAGAAATGTCTGGACATGGGCATGGCCCACTCAGGTACAGCTTTGATGATTCTCTTAATCTTTGATAGAAAACTTTATATTGGCTTGGAGTCTCATAGGTATCAATAAAAGAGGCTCCCCGATCCACATGATGGTAACTGTTGACCTAATCTTGCTTTTTATGAATGGGAATTTTGGATCGCTCATTGGCTCTGTATGTCTACTTTAGAGGCATGATTGAACGCTGGTGCTATAAGTCCTATTGGCTTCGTTTTTGCTGCGGGGCCCATTACCGCACGGCGACCTGACTTCAGAACGGAATACTCGGGACTTGGCACTTGGCTGTTCACATCATTATGCAGACACTCCCTCAACCAGTAGGAAAAACGCAGAGCAGATATTAAACGATATTAAAACGCACCCTTTGGCCCTGAAAGTGAATGAAACGTTTTGGAGGAATTCTCATACTGTCTTTGATTTTTTGTATGATTACTTATCACGATATCTCTCGTATGATCTTTTTTGTGTACTGATTTAAATAAAGATACACTTTTTGTCTGTTATAAATTAATACAACGATGTACCAGGGTTTTCCCTGTGTCGTTTACATTACTCCCCAAGAGACCTTAAGTCTGCATGAAATTATTTAAAAGTTTTAAGACGTGTATATCATTCTTTGAAAAGGTTTAACACTTTGATGTGCTTTGGAACGCCATAGTTTGTTTCAGTAACTGTCATTTGTCTAGACACCCGATTTCGAAAGATTTTATAGTATTTTTTTCCGTAAAAACATAGTCCAACCCAGTGCTAGTAAACTTTGCAAGATCCCTAAAGTTTCTCAATGAACATTACAATTTTTCATTTCAAACAATGTTGGCCAAGTTTAATCAATCAGAGGAAAGTACGAACTAATTGAAAATAAGTTTGATTCGTTCATTGTGAAGTATGCCACGCTGGATATACATGTATTTCTGATTACTTAAGGCATATCTATGGTGTTTTCTCCATCTCTAGCCATTAAGACAGGGCGTTACACACACGCCAAGCGCACAGAGAATATCATGGAGGTGAAGCGTCTGGAGCTCCACCCTACCACCATGACCAGTAAAGAACATCACCAAGAGTCTGCAGGCAGCAGCTTTAGCGGCGGCACCAACAGCATCGACAGCTGTGGTAGCCACCGCAGCATCAGCTGGAACAGCAGCAAAAACCATGCCAACAGTAATGATAGCTTTCTCAATTGTTTTAGTTCAAGAGACTGTGAAATGGCAAATGACATTCAACCGTTGCCAGCTTACAGAGAGATACAAGAAGGTTATGTCAGTTATAGTGAAAATGACATTTATCAAAAGTATGCCCCAGGGGATAACAAATTGTTGGGGAACAGTGGTGACATTAGAAACTTTGCTGACCTTCAAAAAAGTACCCCCCTCAAAGATGACACCAAAGTCATTCCACCGGATCGGACAGAAGAAAAAAGTCCTATTGGAGATGACTTTCCCATCACAACCAACAATAAGTCATACTGGTCAAACAGAGATTCAAGCTGGGCAATCCACGAGATCCATACAACCGAAGTATCCATGGAAAATTCGTTTTTTGGCGGTATGAATCAGAGTAGCATTGAAGGAGGGTTCAAGGAGAGAGATATCTATCAGCCGATGAATAACAGTGACAGCAGTCGCGATGTGCGAGATAGATTTTTCTCTCAACACAATGAACATCGTCATGATCTCGGTGTATTTCCTAATGGAGCCACCGAAGGAGATCCATTTTCCTTCCAAGACTCCCACACCCAACACCGACAACGGGGTAACGTAGATAACCACATTTCCATTCAGCCAAGATTGCATCATTCTCAATTCCATACGCATTCTAAAATTCACCATCCGCATTATTTCCAGCAGCAACTACACACACACCACGCTCAACACTTCCCTTCCGCCCATCCTAATAATCCAGCCGAACATTTATACGACCGAGATTCTCCTGTTACCTCACAGCTTGTGAAGTCAGAGTTTATCGGTTCAGCGACTCCTTACGCAGAGATGGCCAACGACAAGGTTTCGCATTATCAACCTATCCAAGTTATGTCACATAGAAATAGTTTGACATCGGCGAGTCCAACTTCTATCCCAATAAAGTCAGACCCTTTTCATAGTAATGACAATACTAATTACCACCAAACTCCTGACAATATTAAACGTCAAGATGGTGACAACGTTGAAAGCATTTATGAATCCATTTCATCTCCGAAGCCAATTCAAGATGTCAGGATTCCTGAAATTATTACACTGAAAGAGGCTTCGGGATTGGAAAGCAACTTTACTGAAAACTTTATTAAACATCTAAACCAGCAGGACCCTCATGACATTTTGCATGTATCAAACAACATAACGACTTCACCATCATCTTTATCCGCATTAACACCGTCACTCGCGCCCCCCATATGTATAGACAAAACAGAGGCCATTGTAGGAGTGGGGACGTGTGATCACTTCTCCAGAAGATTTACCTCCATGTTCACGTCGACCAACGTTTCCACTACATCCACTGTAGTTTCATCTCGGAATATGCCCATATCTCCAGCACAAAGCCTATCCCCGTCTGCTCCATCCACACCGTCGCCATCCCTGTTGGCATCCGTTTCCCAAAAACATCCTTCAGATCATCCAGGCTCTTCTGAAGAGCCGAACACCCTTCCCCATGGCACACCCTCCATTGCATCTCCCCAGACCAGCCCCGCGTCCAATACGAATACTCTTCTTGTTTCTCAAGAAATGCAACTGCTCCCTACACACTGCGATCAAAACGAATTTTTACAAAGAGTCCCTGACTTACCTTCAGATGACCAAGCCAGAAAAGCCTCTATGGCTGATTCAAATAGTTTGGAAACTGTGCAATGTATGGAACCTACAGACGCCAATCTTGGGTCAAGCCTAGACGGTGACCTCTTCCAAGTAACTGTTGGCATTATTGAAGCGGCTTACCACAAATACTCGCTCACCCTGTTTGGAAAGGACCCAGAAATTCTGTACCAGTATCAGCTTGACTACTTGGTATGTACATCTTTTTTCTGTGATAATTTTCATAAGTAAATACAATGTAGTCTCGAATTGAATATTCAGGTTGAAAGTGGACGTAGATATAAGTCTTTAGTGGTCATTTTTCATTGTAACACCAAACGGTTTAGAAAGAGGAAAGATAAGAAATGACACTGAATATGGGGAAAAAATGTTTTGCACAAAAATGATAGACCTAACAACCAAATTTTACTCTAATGCTGTGTTAGAAGTATAAATGAAATTAGGAACTTCCACTTTTAGATTCTTCCTTTGAACGCTTATAACATGGATACAAAAATTGTACAAATTTTCATTTGTGTGTGTGTGTGTGTATGCGTGTTTGTAATTCAGAAACAGCACAAGGCGCGCTTAGACACGTTCGGTCTACAAACAGAATTCATCAAGGACGAAGACTACGAAGAGATATTCGAGCGCACTGGTCTGGACATTGACAACCGCAAGGAACAAATCAGCATCATAAACAGAGGGACCACCAAGTTCTTCCAGAACTTGACCCGATTCGCCTTGGAAGTTCCTGGCTTTGACACGCTGCTTCCCAGCGACATGGTGGAGTTGATTTACGGTGAGTTCTTGAGGTCCCGATTTACAACCTGCCTTTTAGTTATTGATTACTTAATATCTTTGTATTTGAGTTTGTGAGTTTGTTGCTCAGCTTCCAACGTCAGCACTAAGTTCTATATTGTGGACGGATCTCAAGGCTAGCATCTGAGGGACAAAGAGACAGTGCAGTGATACCATGACTCCTGCCTCAGCCGATCACATTATACTGCCATTGACAATCAGTTATGGTAAATTCAATTTTAAATCTCTCTCTCTCTCTCTCTCTCTCTCTCTCTCTCTCTCTCTCTCTCTCTCTCTCCCTCT
>RQTK01000275.1:9248-59793 GCA_003991915.1 Elysia chlorotica | reverse complement strand
TGATGATGATGATGATAATGATGATGATGATGATGATGATGATGATGATGATGATGATGATGATGATGATGATGATGATGATGATGATGATAAGAGGGGGGGGGGCGAGAAATGGGGGAAGAGGGAAATAGTGACGTAGGCTTTTTGCTGTAATTTGGGATTAATCTGACAGATCTAACAGATTGCCCCAAGATGATGATGATGATGATGATGATGATGATGATGATAAGAGGGGGGGGGGCGAGAAATGGGGGAAGAGGGGGAAGGAACGAGGACGGAGACCACGAGGAGGTAACGATCCAACCCCGTTTCTCGGTCGACTAAAAAACTGCTGGAAATGAAGAAATAAGAATTTAGAAATAATACCTTGCTAGTTTCTGAATTCGGGGATGAACTAGCGTGTCCAGTTCTAAACCAAAGATCGGTCAAAATTTTATTTTATTTGTCTCCTTGTCTCCGCCGGTTACATAATACTGACACCGACACATCTAGTAGAGGTGGCGAAACCGGACAAATAAATGTTGACCGATCGTGGGATTCGAACTTTGGACCTTCCGATCTGGAGAGCAACGCTCTACCACTTACACCGCACCTTCCTCTCCCCTGGGATCAGAATAACATGCCCGCCACACCCGAATAGACCCAACAAGCTGCATGACCTCAATCCAATGTGAACCCAAAACCATTGTTAAATAGACGTAAAGGCTCAATATTAGATGATTCAGATCAACAATGTATATGTGATTAGGCTATAGTTCTGCGATAGACTTAAAGTACATCTTGTAAGGGTTGCGAGTTAGTTCTAGTTTTTTGCTTTAAAATTCAAAGCTGTGTCATCTTTATTTAGGAATGCAGCTGTTCATATTAATATAATATGTGATTTTTTTTTTCTTGAACCAGCCCCCCTCCCTTCTTTGCCCCTCCCATCTACACAATGTAATACTTATCTTTCAATCCGGTGCGGAAAACGTGTTGCTTTTCGGACGTATTTAATGTGCGTTTAACAATTATTTAGAAGCGTGCATCGCACGGAAAACGTAAGGCTGCTATCTGGTGTCTTCTAATTTACAAATAATCGACGTGTGTGAACTGATTGTAAACCGATGGCGCTTCAATCAGTACAAGAATCAACTAAGAAAGACTGTATACTATTTTTATTAGATCTTTTTACGCCTCCTCCTTCTCGTGCACCCTTCTCCTTCGCAGCAGCAGCAGCAGCAGTAGTAGTAGTAGTAGTAGTAGTAGTAGTAGTAGTAGTAGTTGTGTAGTAGTAGTAGTAGTAGTAGTAGTAGTAGTAGTAGTAGTAGTAGTAGTAGTAGTAGTAGTAGTAGTAGTAGCAGTAGTAGTAGTAGTTGTTATTATTGTAGTAGTGGTGGTAGCGTATAAAAGTAGCCAATGTGGAAAAAAAGAGAATAAAACTTAAAAGTAACTTGCAATTTTTTTTTAATGCGCACAGCTTGGCAACTTGGGAAGAGGGGGGGGGGCATGGTTTTAACCAAGGGATATAGTGTCCCTCAACTGCCAAATGGTGTGTTTTTCTCCTGAACAAAAAAAAATAGAAGAGGTGTTAGTCGTATCAACAGCAGCGGTAGTAGCAGTAGTGGCAAACAAAGATACAAAATAAATTTCATGCTGTATCACAATGTGCTTCATTGATACAAGAAAAACAACAATTATTGTTCTTTAGTTTGTGGTGATAACTTTTATCCGTTGTGTGCGAACTCTTTTATTCAAAAGTCGAAAACTGTTGAGCGTAAATTGTCTCAGACTCTCAACTTCTGAAGTGTGTTTCTGTGCCTGCTCTGAATGACTCAAGTTGGTTGTTTGTGAAGTATAGTCTAGATCTAACTAGATTCTAGAGCTATCTAAAATAGAATCTAGTTTTTTTCTTCTAGATAAACTTAGATCTAGATTAAAGTAAGAGATTACTTAATCAGAGTCGAAATGCCTCGAAAGATGTGTCCGCAAATGAAATGTACAACAATCTGTTGTATCTTTGTGGAAGTAACTATTATCTTATCAGGTAAGTTAGAGTTTAGAGTCTACATGTACCATGACTTTTAATAGATCTAATCTAGATCTAGATCTAGATCTATTTCAACCAAGCTCTAAAGATCTAACTAAGACTATGGGACTTAGAACTAGACCAAATGATTTTTTTAAAGGCTGTATAATTACCAAAAGGCTGCTCAAATTTTATTATCACCCTCACACCCAAAGGGGTGTGGGGGGTGGAGGAGAATAACCAAAAGACTGATTTTTATTTTCATCCCTTCACATAGAGAAAGAGATCTACGAGAGTTAGAGAAATCGAGAAATAGGGGGTTTAGGGATCTATCTAGATAGATCTATCCAGACCAGATGTAAATGAGGTTTAGACAGGAGTATTATAAATGTGAATCTAGAAGGGTCTATAGAATGAATTAGATCTATTATTTCCTTATGCTTTTTTTAGGCTGTGGATTGTAAAGATTCTAGATCTACACCAGATGATAACAGCATAGACTTCTCTTACTTTTCCAAACAAAATATAGATCTAGACCAGACTCAGTGTTTTAAAACTTTTAACATCTCAGAACGTATGTATACATTTTGTTGTTGTTGATGTTGTTGCTGCTTATAAATTCTTTAATTTGATTTGAGCTTGTATGTCTAGGTATAGATCCAGATTCCAGATTAAAAGATCTAACTTCTAGATTTAGATTTTGAATCAAAATCTAGAATCTAGTTGGAATTCGCAAATGCTCACTACTAGAAGTCTTGATATAGATCTAGAGCTAGGCTCGGAAGGAGGAATGGCAAAGTTTACAAGAAATTCAAAAGGGAGAGAAAAGAGGGGAATGATACAATGTTAAAGATAATACCAGAGAGACTAGAGGCCTTATCGAGGGGAAAAAAAATCAATATCGTTTCAGTACTTTCTAAAAGCATATTCTACCCTCTGTCTGTTTGTAAACTGTTCCTTGTCATTTGTTTACCTTTAACTTTTTATACCTGAGCGGCTGTAGCGTGTGGCCTGTAAAAATGACAAAATGTGATAGAAAACGAAAAAAAATATGTACCCTCTTTCCATCTGTCTAAATGATATACATATTTAAATCATTACTTATAAATGTAAGCTAATTATAAAATGTATTGGTCAGATTATCTATGCTTAGAATTTATACATGTATTATCAATCTACTGAGATGGGGAGAAGAGCAAAATTGGCTGATAATTCTCAAGGGTGTGCATGGAGAGAGAGGGAAAAGGAGGAAAGGGGAGATACTAGTAAGCATGTATTTAGACAGTGTTTAAGATAGTTGGGAAAGGGTATAGGAAGTGGCTGATTGTCTGATAACCGGACCAATAGCTGATCTATAGGCTATTCCTTAGGTAGTCAGACAAATAGCCAATAGGCTATTCCTTCAGTAGCATAGGGATAGAATTGCTTGGTGTTCACACTATTGGTCGTGACAGCCGTCAAAGTTGGAATCATATGATGTTTTTATTATTATTATTATTATTATTATTAATATTATGATGTTTTTATTATTATTATTATTATTATTATTAATTACATTATCATCATCATCAGTAGTAGAAGTAGTACCAGCAGAGTAGTAGTGGTAATATTATTATCACTGTCATTATTATTATTATTATTACCACTATAGTATTATTGTCACAGTATCATTATTATAAATAATGGGGATGAGAGTGGTGGTTATGATGATGACGATGACAAGGACAAAGATGGTGATAATGATGATGATGTTCTTTGGTGGTTGTGATGATGATGATGATAATATTACAATAAGAGTAATATTGGTAATAATAACAATGATAATATAATAATAGTAATAATAATAATGATGATAAGTAATATTTAATAATAACAATGATAATATAATAATAGTAATAATAATGATAATAATAGCAGTAATAATAATAATATTTGGTGCCACCTTTAGATTTAAGCACATCATATGCTCCAACTGAGACGCTGTCACAACCAATAGTTGGATCACCAAGCGATTCCAACCCTAGGCTGCCAGAGGAATGGCCTTTTGGCTATTTGTCTGGCTACTAGAGGAATATCTAATGGCTAATGGCTATTTGTCTGATTACCGGAAAAATAGCCTATTCCGTTCTATATATATTATACTGTTCATGAGTGTTTATTGGCTATTTTTTCTCCTTTTACAGTGGCTATCTTGTCAGTGAGCATGAGGAAGCTGCTGACGCCCAACAAACGTGGCTTCTTTCTGAATGATAAGTCGATCTCTCACCCATATCGGGGATCCAGTGTACCTGACTACATGCTCTACACTACTGGCTTTCTAGTGCCTGTGTTTATGGTGGGTTCAGCCAGCTAATTGCTTTCAAATGTAAAATATGGTTCTTAGGATATTAAAAAATGTCACCGTGTCTCATTATTTGCTTCAAATTGGAGGTACTTTGTCTTCATAAAATGTGAGACAACCACAGTGAATCAGTTTTTAAAATATTTAATATGCAATGCCTTTAAAATATTAAATGCACTTATAGAGATTGCGGAATTTTAATGATATAATTTCTTGAAAGCAGAAACAGAAAACCTTTTGCATTTGAAAATAACAAAAGGAAGAATAGATTAGCTTTTCTATAGTTGTTTGGAGGACGCTTGCTCAAAACTTGTATTGGTGACTTAAGTGCCTGAAAAGCTCATAATGCCTCAGGAGTATAACCTCATTTTAAGTTAGTTGTTTATACATGTGAATGTGTTTTATGCAACTTTACTCATCTTATATTTTACTAATTATGGCTACTGTAACAAATATTTTATAAAAAAAAAATAATAATATCGGCTTCTATGGCTTGTCATATTCTTTACATCTAGCTGTCAAATGTTACTTCAATTTTGTTTTGAAAAAAGGCAATATCTTGGTGAGAACCAGCAATAAACCACCTCCCTTTTTTCTAACAATTATTCAACAATGGATCTACTCCAGATGTTCGTCATAGAAGCTTTCTTCATTAGACGACGAATGGACAATCATCGAATACATCGCTTCCTTCCTGAGGTGCCATCCAAATTCACTTTTTGGAGTTGGCGGTGCTACCAGCTCCTGGCCATATTCACTTTTGGCGCGGCTTCCACGCATTTCCTCACCAATCTATCCAAGTACAGTGTGGGTCGTCTTCGACCTCATTTCCTGGACGTATGTAAACCTAACCTGATTCTCATCAACGACACATCTAGGTATATAGACGAGGATGTGTGCACAGGGGATCCTGACAGAATCACAGAAGCACGGTGACCTATTGTTTTTCTTTAATATTAACTAAACACTGAGTATTGGCTCCACTGGCCTTGAAATTAGGGGTAAATTGTGACTGTGCTACAGTTTTGGCATAAGTCATTATTTTGCTACTTTTGAGATATTCAGTAAGAATTGTTTTATTTCCTTATCCCTTATTGCTCTTGGACACAATTTTCTTATAAAATAAAACAAAGACCCTATCAGCCCATTTTTATATCTGGATGCTTCGTTAGATAGATCTCATTATCATCTTTACAAAGCTATATCACTTGCATTTTGCCATAATTTTAGCCCTGAGATAATTGTGAGGCAACCAGGGTGAATAAGGGCAAGTCGCTAATACAGTAATGCATACCTACAAAGGAACCCGCTACAGTGGGATATTTCAAGGATTCCCGTTTTTCTATTATATAAATGCCTATTACTTGTGCTTGGATTTAATGGGACATGGAAATGGTGAACTTGGATACAGTGGTGGGAAGCAAGCTTTGTTCTCCAAAGTTAATGTAATTATACAGCACAAGCATTCTTTATCTCTGGATTCTTAGAGGTCTTTATTGAAAACTAGGACTGTTTTTTTCTAAATGAGAAACTAAGGCCTGAAAACACCTTTAGAATGAGACATACCATACAGCACATAATTAATGGTTTTCATACCTGAGCATGTTGGAAGCACGCATTATGCACATTATGGAGCATCAAATTTACCTGAAAAGATTTTGGGAAATTGAGATAAAAGATAAATATGATTTGTATTTTTTTTTATTGGCTTTGGAATTATTTTTAAATGTTTATTGTTTGTTGTTGTTCTTGATTTTCATTGTTATTGAAATGTGTTTTTTTTTCCTTTTTTTTCAAATTTAGGCTGTCATTTCCCTCAGGGCATTCATCCATGTCAATGTATTGTGCGGTTTTCTTTATAGTAAGTATTGATTTTAGTTGAGCTATTGGTTCTAGATCATGTATATTTCCAAGGCACCTTGAGTTTAAGTTGATTAGGTATGTCTTTTTAAGACTACTATGAACTAATTGTATTAAATTGATATATTAAAACCTAAAAGATGCATGAATCTTTGAATGTGGGCAGGACAAGAAATCTTACAATTGGTTGTGTTGGAAGGTAGGCATTGCCTGAATATGTCTGTTGTTTCTAATAAATTCTAGAATGTTGAATTAGGCCTAGAAGAGCGGGGTGAGAAATGTTAATGAATGGACGGAGTGAGCTAGAGTTTAGAGGGTTTTGGAGTGTACTTGAATGAAGTCAGAGTGAACCTAAAAAATATCTGGACAATCACTTGACTGCAAAATGTGTGCATTTCTCCTCTCCAGCTGTACCTTCAGAAGCGTTTCACCTTTAGCGGAATTTTCCTGTTGCGGCCGCTGTTTCAGGTGGCCATATTCGGGGTGGGTGTGTACACAGGGCTCACCCGCATCACTGACTACAAGCACCACTGGGACGATGTGCTGGCGGGTGGAGTGCTGGGCATTCTCCTTGCCATTCTCACTGTAAGTTTCAGCGGTGATGCCAATTTTCTAAGGGGGTTAACTGGCTCAAGAGGTAGAGAATTGGTCTCCAGATCAGTTCAAGTCCCATAAGCAGCCAAAAAATTATTCGTTCAATTTGTCCCCTGGTTGTTGGAGGTCTGTCCATTTTATGTTACCAGCTGAGACGGGAGATATGGCCTCCTTTCACTGTCAAAATTGTCAGACGTCCGTCTTGGGGCCTGTCCACAATGTAGCCTATATTCAGAACTGTAAATTTCTTGGCAATTGTCGCAATTCCAACAATTTTGATGATCAAGACTTTTTCTGATTTGTTTTCCAACCCGCTATCCGACCAAAGGCAAAAATTAAGACTTCGCGGCATGATTTCTCCCCACGCAAATCGAAGTTGGGTCCTTGAAAAGGCAAAAAGTCAGACCCTCTACTGTCGTATTTTGTTTCGCTGACTATTTTATCGGGGCGTAAAGCACCTTTTTTTTTTTAAACCTTAGGCTGCACCTATTAGTGTGATTGAAATACAAGTGCTATCGTAATGCATTAGCAGAGGGCACTTACAGGTCTGTATATAGTGCTGACATTGGACGTTAAGCAACAAGACAAATGAGCAATGCCAATTTTCCATAAATATAAGGATTTTTAGTAAATGAAATAGTATATCAAAGTTCAGTTAAAGTATGTCAAGGATATTGTGTGATTTGATTACTTGCCTAAAGTATTAATGTGGAGAAGTTCAGTAATTAAAATAGTTAACAGATCAGTGATTTGATTACTGTGGAGCAATTCAGTTAAAAAAAAATATTGACCCAGTTGGCATCACTGTGTTTAAAAAAAAAAAAAAAATTTTTCCTTTGTACCAAGATTTTACTAAAGGAAGAATCTCGAGATATTTAATGTTAAATTTTCTTTTTACCAGTTTATTCTTTTTATTTTTAACTTGTTAAATCTTAACTGTGGTTTAAAACTGACAATCGGTGGAAATTTTATTTGTCCGATTTCAACCGCTACTGGTTGGGTCAGAGTGGGTATAATGTGACCAGCTGAGACAGGATTTATGATATTCCTGCACGGTATCTGTGTGGCAGCATGTTGAAATATTCAGATGTTAGTCTTAAGACCCTTCCACAATTTCACATTGGGCTTTAAGCAACAAACTCAACTTTTCTTCTTCGATATCTTTTTTCCTGACAAGCAAAAAGTAATCTTTATTTTTTCCTCCCTCTCTTTTATTTTCAGATGCACAGAATCTTAGAAGTGGCGTATAAGACGAAGCGTGACCCAGATGGGTTGGATGGCGTGGCTAACGGCCATAGATCTAGTCCTCTGACCACAGTGATATCAACAACATTATGAAGAGCTTTATTTTGCTGACCTAGGCTGGACTGGGGTTTGTCTTGATTCGCACATGTCCGTCACCTCAACACTCTAATATCCATCTCGTATTTAATTTTTTAAAGATTTAGGGTATTTTAGAAATGAGATAGGTATGGGTATAGATTTGAGTTGACGATGTCTTGACAGGACTTCAAAGGCGATGGTTGATTTAGAAAGTGTCACAAGAAATAGCTTGATCAATGATCGTAGTGATAAACTGGGACATTTATGTGAGGACTATTGCTTTCCTCTTACATTAAGATGTGAAGCAAGCATCTTTATTATCCATTCCTCTCAAGTGCAATCTTTTTTTTGTTTTGGCTAAGTTATATCTTTCTACAACCTAGCCATTTGTAATATTCTATTATCTCTATTCCTCATATCATTTCATTGATCTTGGGCTACTCATGGCAATTTCTTCCTCATTGTGAGTGTGTGTGGTAGTTTGAGAAAAGCTGGAATGATTAATGATCTGAATTCGTTTAGTCCTTACTTTTGAGTTTTTCGCTTAATAGTGAAATGGATCAAACTTTAATAATGGCAATTTTGTACATACAAAAGAAATTTTGACTATTTTCAGCTTCTGATATATCACTAATACATTTTAAAGGTGTTTTTTATGTAGATTTTCAACCGCAAAAAAAAAATTGTTTCAGAACACAAAATCAAACTATATTTCTTGTTTCACAGGGCTCATTGCACAAAATTTATAGACTCTGTGTTTTGAAATTGCATGCAGAAACTGTTGTATTTGAGAAATGTAAATATGCACTTTTTTGCCTTTTCTTGAATTAATTTTTTAAAAGAAATCAACATAGACAAAAAATGCACGGTCACAAGAATATGCTCGTTGTTGATGACATTTCCATCTGTATTTAGCAGGGAAGAAATTCATCCGTTTTATTTTATTTATGTTTGTACTATTGAAAGAAGGAATTATGACTTTGCAAGATTATTTGTGAGAATCAATGCTGTTTAAAAAATGATCAGTATCACAATCTGTAAAAGTTGCATTTCGTGGCCCCAGATGAATCCAAGCAAGAATACTGAGGCAGCAGCCTAGCTTCTGATGGAATAGACTGTAAATACATGTACAGTTATAGTCAAGAGTAGTTATGTTAAACCTCTGGTTCTAGTGCTTCAAACTTGTCATTCTTCAGCAGTTGGATTCATTCCTTACAGCTTGAGCAATCTTGGTTGCTTATTTTCGAATTCTTTTTAAATCCAGATTTAAAACTATTTTTGTGCAACCTAAGCTTTTTGTGACATATGAGTACAAAGTACATATGATTTTTTCTATAGTGCCTACCTAGCCCAGGTACATTGTATGTCCTCTAATCTGTCCATTTTGGTGTTCCCCATGAAACTTACAATAATTTTTGTAAACTGCCTCAAAGGGCACCGAATGCAAAGCATTTAAAAGCATATTTCATAATGGAATTCAGCAATGCCCGAAAATTTATTGCCGCAAAGGGTCAAGTTGAAGGTTGTTGTTTTTTTTTTTGTATGATTATATGATTTTTTTTAAAGAGAAGGGGTGTGGATAAGGAAACAGTATCATATTTGTGTATTACGTTTGCAGACAGGTAACTTGACTTTATACCATACTATGCCTTTCGGTTTGCATAATATTATTCTAAGGGGTAGGGTGCTTGCGTAAATTATAAAAGAATAACTGATATGCTTTTAAAGTTTGTATTGAATTTTTTCTGTTTTATTGCCTTTAAGTGTGGCCTTATCGAGCTATTACTCTATAAAATGTTTGGACTTTTAAAAATACCGTGCCTTGGAAAACAGGGATTACTTTCATAGATCTAAACTTTTTTTTTTAATAAGGAAAATGGGGATGTTACCTGAATTTTTTTAAGAGACAAAAATTAACTATTGAGATTTCATAAAAGTGTACTTAATTTATTAAGAGGGCATGCTCCAGAACAGACAAAGGCCTTATGTACAGCAAAGAGTATACATTACTGTACTGTAAGTTTAGAATATATTGTAACAGAATTTTAAGGCATTTAAAAACTTGTCAATAGTGATTTGCTACTTTCATATCAATGTGATGATGTTAAGTTAAGAGCATCAAAGACAAAAAATCGAAAGGTAGAAAAACAAAAATATGGAAACCTGGTATTTCAACACATTTTCATTTATCTCTTAGCTTTATAATTGCTGTCTCTCATGTTGACAGAGAAGAGATTTAGGCACGAGAATAAGCAAAAATCATCTTGGTTATGAAAAAATGGTTGTCCTGTTTGCTTAGATTTTTTCGCTTTTATTTTGAGACTAATTTTTAAACTTGTTTATCATGCATTAATCAACCTTGTGGGTATTCAGTGCAGGTTCTATTTAATGATGGGCTTTGGATCAGCGTAAGGTATATTTCCAGGCCAAAGAAATTTGTACAGCTTCCCATGGGATTCCAAAGATTATGAACATGTCTTTATTTTTAAATTCCCTTGGTATGCCTGCCTGTTATGAAGGGAATATACTGTTCCAGCATAATCATGTTGTAAAAACGAATTTGTTGTCATTTGAATATTAATTATTGATTTCACCCGTTTTATTGGCTTACAAATGGTTTATTCATTGTTTTTTTTTTTTTACAGAATTTTTTATTATGAAATTGTATTTCCACAAACTATCCTGTGATCATTGTGAGTTTTTCTATATAGCACGAACATTCAGGGCTGGAATTTTTATTGATATTATTACCAATGCATCTCAAATAATTTATACCATTTTATTGTTTGTACATATCCAACCTCATCTCATATTTTTTTGGTTTGATTGTAACCCTCTTATTCTTTAACCAGTCAGCAATGCTTACACTAGTTACAGCACAATTTTTCTTCTACTTTATTCTTTCAAATTTAAATTTCTGTATTTTTAAATTAATTTATCTCATGTTTTGATATTTATAAGTAAACTAGCCAAATCTTGATGGTTGTGTGGTAGCTTGGTTTCATTCTCTGGCATTGTTTTGTCATTGCCTTTTTTATATGTTTAATTTGTAAGAGATTTTAGTGACTGAAGAATGTCTAATATCAAAACTTTAAAGTATTAAATGATGCATTATTGTTTCCCTTTCCATTATATCTCTGCATGTTGTTTAAAAAAGGGGCATTTTTATAAACTTCTTGTGGTGCGTACATATAACAACCAAGTCATTAAATTAGGAAAGAGTGTACTCAATTTTCGGAAATATCATTTTGGTCCGGATCCTCCGAAAATCTTTCTGGCTCTTGGGTTCGATATCCAGAAAACTTTTCCCCCAAATATCCCGTAAAGTTGGCATTGTCTTTTCATTGTATTTAATTTGCATAATACTCTTTTATCGGTATCAGCACTGCAGTTGACCTCATCTGGGTTATCGATTTTAACCTCTAGTTTATCTGATCGACATCGTCTATTCTTCCAATATAATACTGATCTGACCCCCCTCTTTCTCCACTACCAACGTTCTGGAAATTTCGCCAGGACCGGATGGCATCCCTAAATTATACAGTACATTTCAGAATCCAATGAACTCTTGTCTAAAAGAGCACCATGATACAAAACAGATACAAGTCTTCAAATCTTTTTCTTCTTTGTCTGTAGTAAACTATCTTTAGGAACTTTGTAAACTACTTTTTATGAATATTGATACATTTAAATTTGACATGAGAAATATGATCTGTGTGTTAGGTATTTTGTATTTTTAGCTCAGACAGCTGTTTGAATTTCGAACTTGTATTAATTTATCAAAAATAAGTTCTGGTTAAAGAAACTTGTCTGTGGCTTTAAAATTATGCCATTAAAAGAAACAAACCTAAAGTGATTGTGAAAAGAACTTTTTAAAGTTTAATTAAAACATTCGTTAAAGGCCTTTCTATTCTTATAGCGTTGTGAAGAATCTTTCTAAGAGAAAATCACTATGTTGTGTATCATAAATTTGATCACCTTGTGATGGTTAATATCATTTCTTTTTTTTTCCTCTTTTGTTTTCTATGTTTAATCTATGAACTTGAACAAAATTGACTCAACAAAACGAATGGCATTTGGTAAAAAAAACTTGTACCCTTACCATCAATTTCTTTGTTTAATGTGTTACAGGGAAACTATGCGAATGTGTGATTTTGCGCTTGATACTCTTGTCTTTCATAGTATTGTTTGTTCTCTTGCCTTATGATTTAAAAAAAAATTTTAAACCATACTGCAATTCTGACACTCATTATTTGGTAGTGGCTTTTTGGAGGATTTTCCTTTTGTTTTGTTGCTGCTTCTGTTGTTTTTACAAACCTTTTGTCCTTGGACAGAAAAGGCTTGGTTGGGTTAGTTCTGAAAATATATACTTTTTTGTGTGTTTCGGTTATTTCTTGAATGTATGGGTTGTTTGTACAGATTTTTAAAAAACTACGTTTATATGTATTTCAGCAGCTTTAAGTCAAACTTACACTCACGTTTTCTAATCCATTTTAATCCTCTGTTTTGTAAGTACATGTGATTCTTTCTCCTACGCAATTTGGCTTTTTTATTTATATCAGGAATGTGCTGGTTTTATTATCTCTGGAATTATCAAGGTAATTATTACTGTCTCTTACTAGTGAAAATCAGATGTTTACAAAAGATATAAGATATGTGACTGTACATGTATTAATATTGACACTTTGAAAAAAAAAAAAGATCTTTTATTTCCTCATGCTATTTAATTTTATAGTGTCAATTCGGGTGCATTAGTTTGTAAGTTGTATCGTGGGTTGTGAAAATAGCAGTTCAGTTGCCAGGGTTAACTGAGTTTTTTCTATCCATTTTTTGCATGTTGATACATTATATCCTAATTCTTCCTTCCCTCTTACTTTGTTCTCTCTCTATTTCTCTCTCTCTCTCTCTCTCTCTCTCTCTCTCTCTCTCTCTCTCTGTCTATGTGTGTCTCTCTCTATTTATTTTTAAATTTTGAATCCATCTCACGTCCTACTACCCTACCTTCGCTAAAAAAATTTTTTTAGAGGAAATAAAGCAAACATGTTTATTTACCACTTGTTGATTAACTGTTAATGAACAAACTATGCACAACATGATGTACATTTTAAACTTTCCTTTTTATTTTACTCTACTTTTGTAATTGTCTGACATAAAATATTCCTCTACTATTTAAGTGTGTGTGAGTGTGTGCTGCTCGTGTATTGTCTGCTATCTTGGAGAAAATGTACCCAGGGTGCCTTAGTGGTATTCAGTGCATTGGCAAGCATACAGTGGGATCCTGATAAATCGACTATTTTCGACTGTGAAAAAAAAAGTATTAATTTTATCAGTGATATGCTGAAAATGATCCCCTGTGACTTCGAAAGAAAGTATTAATTAGTTTTATCCTGTTCAAAGTAACTTCAACAAAGAAGAAGAAAATGTGAAGTGGGGCGCGAGTGTTGTTGACTTTTTAAGGATTTCACTGTATTTGCAGCCCAAATTTTATGCTAAACCCTTGAAATTACTGCTGAACTGGCAACAGTTTTGTTTTATTGTCATAATAAAAAATGTTTAAACGTTTAAGGGCATGGTGTTTTCTCATTTGTTTGATTGATTCTGTCTGAGTTTTTATTTTATTTTTATATTTTATAATTACAGTGTATTATTACTGTTGTAATATCATTGCCACCAATAGGATATCAGGATTATCATTATTAGTTTGGGGTGTTGTTTTTGTTCTTTTTCGAATAGTTATGCTAAAAAAATACAGCGGCTGCTTTCTCAGTAGTTTTGCTAGCTTTTAAGAGGCGATATTTAGTTTTCTGCCTCTTATGATAAGTCTACATACATTAATTTTGATTTAACTGTAACGGTGATACATGTAGAAACATGACATGTCCTAAAGCTCTTCCTAAACCAACTCTGATAAATATGGGTATACATGTACTTTTATGACCACCGACTTCTAGACCAGCAGGACTGTGATCCCAAACCACTAATCAAATTATACTGACACCGACCCAACAATATTGAAAGCTTAAAGAGTTGGTCTCGGCGGGGATTCAACCTACAGCATTCTGATTAGAAGCCGCGCGCTCTGCCCATGAACCACCTCGCCCCGTTCTGGCGTGAGACATGACGCTATTTTTTTTTTTTTTTTTTTTTTTCATTAATGAAGTGAACATCGCTGGCTCTAGAGTGTCAAAGTAAGCGGATTTTAAGTCCATTGATTGTACAATGGGACATGCCTTTGTCATCAAGAGACCAGGGAATATACACCTCTCCAGCACGACGCCAGAGCGTGTTTACGCAGATCGATTGGGAAAGTTGACAGCTACAGCAGAGGGTTACCGACCTAAGCGAACATCAAAATGTACAATTTTAGCCATAAAAGTAAACTGTCTAAAAAGGTGTACAAATTCGCCTGTTGGCGATTTGTTCGCATTCTGTTACAATAGAGACATTCCATCATAAATGAGTCTTATATTTTCATCTTTTATATATCATTATGGGTATCTCACGGACGTTTTCATTTCGTGTCTTAAAAAAAAAGAGAAGAGAAAAAAAGAAAGTTTCGATTATTTTCACATCGTCAGAGATCCCTAATTAAATTTTTAATCAGTTCAAAACTATCTTTCTACTTTAGTTACCGTTTTACAATTCTATAACACACGCCTATAACTGTCGTTTAAAATAGGCACAGTTATTGTAAGTGACGATAATGCCACATACTTTAGTCCGCCAACCTGTAGAAGGTAACAAGCTGTTCATTACAAGTTCAGAAAAACAACTAATACTGTAATGATAAATCACCAACCTATTAAACTAAGCAACAGACTGAGACCTAACTTATTAGCACCCGAGATACCAATCAATAAAGCGCTATGTTTGATTGACGGAGTGTTAACAAAAATTTCACGGCGACAACTAAGAATAAGGTCGACTTTGTAAGAGCTAAAAAAGCAGTGAAACCGCTTAAATTTAAATGACTAAGGTTCTCCTATAATTGCTGGGGCGGTAGGTTAATTAAAGTGGTAGTGAACGCTTAGCCCTGTTGAACAGGCTATTTAGTTTTTAATCTCACATAGCCTAGCATTACTGTACCATGCATTATGTTATTGGGAGTAAAATTAACAGATGCACGTTGGTCCAATAGAAACAGGTACATGTAAACAACCAGTTTTAGAATTCTTAGTCTTAGTAAAAAAATGTCAATGTGTCATTTGACACGATCTCCTGGTCTGCTCGTATTGAACATGTGTATAAAAGCCATCCCACCGTCTCTCTTTCTCGCTTTCCCACTCACCCCCCCCCCCCCCCCCCTTCGCTCTTCCCCTCCCCCCCTCTCCCCCCCCCCCCCCTTTTTTTCCTACACACGATCTCTCTCTCTCTCTCTCTCTCTCTCTCTCTCTCTCTCTCTCATCCTCTTACCGTCTCTTTATTTTAATTGAAACCCAAATTTCTCGCAGAGGAAATCGCAAGAGCGCGATTTTTTTGTTTCAAATTAAATTCTACCCCCCAAATGTGAAATAATTTTGATAGATGTGTATAGTACCGGTGCGATCACGCCTCAGCAGATACTGCCACACCCATCATGGAAACCAAGGAAACTGTTGACTGTGTCAGCCAAGTAAATCAATTTTGACTTTGGAGCAGCGCGTTCCACCGATTCCAGCGTTTTCGTTCAGTTTCCGGAAACCTGGTCATTTAGGCTTTTCTTAAGCCAAATTATATTTTTCTCGTTATATTTAAAATGTAAACCTGTGAAATAATGACGTGTACCATAATGAAATTAGTCTCATTTTGAACATTAACTACAAATATTACAGCAAAGAACATGTTTGTAGAAGCAAAATAATAATACTAAAATTTTGCTGACGAATGAGGTCCGAAAATCTATTACTGACGCTTAAGAGGTCCAAATTATCTGCCATGTTATGTATGTACTGAGGCATTTTAATTCGATTTGTATCTGACACGGACAGCAGTGCAGCACAGCAGACAAGAATTTCTACTGCCCTCTGTGAGTAAGCAAACGACTTAAAGTTAGTTCTAATTACTACCAGTCATTGCGTAGAATTTGCTGCCGGAGGCTCATCATTATTGATTGATGCTTCAGCTGACAGGGCTGTTGTCTCGCCCCCAGAAAGTTCATAGACCTAGACAGTACGGTGTCGCTGCTGGTGAGTGGGTAGATGACAGAGCAGGGTAGGATCGAAGTATTCTTAGTTCTGACAGCGCCGGCAATCCAAGTTCAGAAATTTTATTTTAGTTCAGGATTTAGATCTATGTAATATTGGGCTTAGTTCTGGATGAGGTTTGGTAATTCCAAAGACTTGCTTAGTTGCTAGGCCCAGATCTAGACAGATCACATTCAAATCTAGTTCAATTCTGAAGAGGCAATTTAAAGATTGCATTTTTAGCAATATATACGACGCCAGATGTCTCTAGAATTAGAGATCTAGTGCTCTGGGTTGACGAGTAGGAGTTCAAAGATTCGATCCTCAACTGAATTTTCCATTTCTGTTTTGTAGAACTTTCAATTCTAAGGACTACAAGGGTTGTAAAAGCAACCCTTTAGTCAAGAGGCACTCAGGAGGAATGTTGTTCCATGTACAAAAGTATTCAAACTGAAACATATCACACCCACAGCTATTTAAAATAAGTTTAATTGTGATCACATGCTGGAAAGAAAATAACTGGTTTAGAAACTCCTTTATTTCTCCCACATGATTAGTATAAACGATTATATTAAAAAGCAGTGTTTGTTTCTAAGCAAACAAAATCTATTATAGTGAAATCAACCAACTTCTCAGCTCAGTGCAATGATGTATAAAGTGTTATGAACTTAAAAGTAGAAATAAAGAAAAAAATATCGGCTATAATAGCGTAACCCTAACCCTAACCCTAAAGCACTGCCCCACTGCATCTTTTCACACTCAGTCGCCCATGCCAGACCCAGACTGGCCATCTGGCAGTCGATCGGCATTCAAAGCACCGCGTGAAACAGGAGAAGTTTCAGAAATAATCTGTTATCAACAATTTCTCTTGCAGATTGTGTGTATTCATTCAGCCTGAAAGTTAACACTGCAAGATGCCACCAGTTTTGGGAGGAGCAGAGAAATGCCCACGCTGCAATCAAAATGTTTATTTTGCTGAAGAGGTCCGGGCTATGGGAAAGAAATACCACAAGCAGTGTCTCAAATGCTGTAAGCTTTAGTTTTGATAATTTTATTTGCTAATTTCATATCGTATGGATAGGGTTGTATAGATCTCTAACATTGTTGTGACTGGTAATAGTTGGATTTTTTTCATGATTTAATAGTAATTAAGGGTTCATGTTCCAGAAACTAGAAACATTATAGGCGGTGGTCCTGGGGTAGAACATCGGCTTCCGACCCAAAAAGTCTGAGTTTGAGCCCTGGTGATTTCGCTCCCTACTGGTTGGGTTGGTGTCAGTTTAATGGGACCGGCTGGTTTTTCTTTTTCATAATTTTAATTTTAAAATGTCCTGACTGTTAAATAAAGATTTTTTTGTTCCTACAAAAGCAAAATGTAAAGTATCCTTAAGGTTCAATCACAAACATTATTACCCGTATAAAAAATTGTTTTTGTCGTTATACAGCTGAATGTGACAAGCAGTTGGACAGCACAAACTGCAATGACCATGAGAACGACATCTTCTGTAATGGCTGCTACCGCAAGAACTTTGGTATCAACAGTGCTGCTATGAGCATGCAGGCAGACTCAGGACAACCAATGGTGTAAGCAAAGCAAAAAGTTTCTTGGTTTGGAATAAAAGCTACAGATAGATGTATCTCTAGCAGTGGGGGGGGGGGATTAAAATTATTTCCAATTCTTTTAAGATTGTACCCCACTGGTTGGATAGGTTTCCGTATAATGTGACTGGATGAGACAGGAGTCATGCTATCCACTCTAGCCTATATAATAGTGCTGAAGTTGGGCACTAAGCAAAAAAACCAACAAAATTCTAGCAGCTCCTGATTCTTTATATATCATAATCATTCTGTTTATCCTTTCCTCATTTAGTCTCCATCTGTGCCACTCATTGCCTTGTTTCTCTCGCTTGTATTTCTTAGATACTATTCTCTCCTCCTCTATGTCAAATCTTGAGAGCTATCATGTTGTCAAGGTGCTGAAACTTGTTACAGTTGATCTCACTTTGCTGTGTGATAAGCTGTCAGACCCAAGATTTGGTATGGCAGGTTCAGACTTTACTAACCAAAATTGATAGACAGTTGTGTCTCATTACTACATTGGAATCATCTCAGAGGAAGGGCTGTGTGTTTTTTTTAAAGAAAAATAGAGGAGCTTCAGCAAAAATCAGGTTGATGCGATAAAGCTTTTTGTTTTGTTTTACTTACATTATTTTAAAACTAAAAGACAGTACATGTCTCAGCCATCCAACAATGATGCTTTAGCACTCACTCTGAGTGTGTCGAACAGTACAGAAGTAACAAAGTTTTGTGAAATTAAGTGTAGGATTGTATTTTTAGAAGCAATGGTCACAGTTATTAAAAAAAAGGATTCAATAGAGGGTTGAGTTATCTAAAAACTCTCAGTTAGAGCCTTAATAGGGAGAAAATTTTTGTCTGAAATAAAACTATAATGGAATCTGCTTAGAAAAAAACCTGTTTAACTTTGAGATAAACTATGGTTTAATATTAAAAGTTTCTACGGCAATAATATCATTTTTTCTACGCACTAGGCACAGTTAAATATAAACATGCGATAAAAAATGTTTTATAGGCTGTCCCAAAAGGTTTATCTAAAGTGGATCCTATTCTAGCTTTGATATTGTTATTTCATGACTAATACATGTCTATTATTGTAGTTTTAAGCCATCTGTCTCACACATTATAATTATAATATGTATGTGTTGTATGTTTGTGTGTTCACTTTAGAAAAAACCTGTTTAACTTTGAGATAAACTATGGTTTAATATTAAATGTTTGTGCGGCACTAATTCCCTTTTTTTCTACGTACTAAGAACTATTTAATATAAACTTGAGATGAAATAAACTTTATGGGGTGTCTCAAAAAGGTTTATCTAAAGTGGATCCGGCTGTAGCTCTGATATTGTTAGTTCATTGTAATTATTATTATGTATGTGTTGTATGTTTGTGTGTGGCCAGTCTGTCTAGTGCACCGGCTGGAGCAGATCTGTGTCAGCGCTGCAGTAAAGTTGTATACATGGCAGAGAGGATAACGGGAGGCTCTAAGGTATCAGTACTACACACTGGCTTAAGCAGCGGTTCATTTAGATTAGTCATAAGATAAGATGAAAGTTAACCTGTTGTTTTATAATAATAATCATAAAAACAATTATGATGATGCAAATAATAACAACAGCGATAATAATAATAATAATAATAACAATGTCTTTTTTTTTTTAGAAAAGTTTCATTTTTGGTAGAAAAAAGTTGATGGCTCAATGAATTTTTCATGGTGCAGCTTATAGAAGTGAATTGCACAAAATGAATATTATTGTGTTATGTGACAGTCACAATTTCTTATTCTTCCAAAACTCTGTGAAGCCTAATCTTGAGTCTTCAAAAGTTTGCATATCACTCATTCAACAAACTCATCGTTGATCTATATTTGACTATCTATGGCTGCTGTATGTATCTGACCAGTATTTCCACAAGAGCTGTTTCCGCTGCAATACCTGTGGGGTCAGTCTGGACTCTCACCGACTCTCTCTGAGGGAAGATGAGATTTACTGCAATTGTGAGTTTGGTTGCTTGGTGTAGATAGAGTTTGAAAGAAAAACATCCATGGCTAACTGATAAGACATTCTATGCTTTGCATTTTATCTTTTGTACAATTGATTTTAAATGAATAAAAAATGTAGTAAAACACCTACCTCAGCATTGCTCTGGAGTGGCAAGTGGATGGTCAAAGGTCCAAATCACAAGTAGTATTAAAAAGAAAGAGATAAATAAAGGCAGGTCCAGTTATTTTCTTCTTTTAACTGTTCTCTTCTTTCTGTTTCTCTTATTAAAAATAATTATACATTTCAATTATGGAGCTTGTATATACAGATAATTATTTTTCAGGATTAGAAAAAAACTTTTCTAAAATGTTTCTTGGCCCGTTTCATCCTCTTTGGTTGACCTAGTTTATTGAATGCTTCTTCGTATGGTATTATTATACAGTGAACATTTCCCATTTTCCTATTTTTATGTTCAAAGCCTGCTATGGAAAGAACTTTGGACCTAAGGGGTATGGGTATGCTGGGGGTGCCGGTGGATTGTCCATGGATACAGGAAAACTGGATGAGATTCCCACGAGGTGAGTTCTCAGGTTGAATAGAGTCATAAAATAATCAGGAATAATATGGAACAGAGGCTGTCTGCTGCTCCTGTGGAAGAGCAAAACTGATTTTTTTTTTGTATGTCCTGTTGCCAACACATGTGTTCAGAGCACTTTATTGTCTCCGCTGTGAGCTCTGGATTTGTTTGCTACGCCTGTGGTAGGTCCACAGTCAGTGATATGAAATGTATAAAATGACAATAATGTAAAACAGGTGGTTTAAATAACATCATGCACCATATAGTTTGATAAGCGAAAAATTGTATACCTAATTCTGAACCATTTGGTTGATTTGTCAATGACTTATGATTATGTTTTCAAAACTTAAAATTGTTCTGGTTATTGCTGTAGTGCTATATCCATTTAGTTTAGTATTTTTTTTTCTTGGTGGAAAAATATGAATAGATATAAACCCTTCATAAGCAGACTGATGAACTTAATACTTTTTTTTTTTTTAAGAATTGATATCTTTAAAGAATTTTATCTTCTTATTTACCTTTCTTGTCTTCACTATCATATATCTCTTGATGATTGAGAAAGAAAAAACAAGAGTTCAATAGTGCCACTGAGCAAGAAGAATGGAATATCTCGTTTGTAGAAGTTTCAAGGAAAAAAAACAAAAGAATAATGTATTTCAGTGTTACTAGTTCAAATTTACTAATGTTTTGAATCAGATGATGAACCATTAAGAACAGTGGAGTGGGCTATTTACAATCTTAACAATTAAAAAAAGCCCAGGGTGCAATGACATCACAGCTGAGATTATAGAAGCAGGTGGAGATCCAGTAATCAATTTTTCAAAAGATATGGAACAAGGGATAATGGCCAACATATTGGAAAAGTTCTGTCTTCATAAATCCTACTAAAAAGGTGATTAACAGCATTCCCACAACCACTGAACAATAGCTTTATTTAGTCGTGTAAGAAAAATCATGCTTAAAATTATTATGAAACGTTTAGAAAACAATATACAATCAGAAGTCAATAACATAGAAGCAGGGTTTAGAAAAGGTAAACGAGCAAGAGACAATATTTTCAGACTAAGACACCTCATTGAAAAAATTAAGACAGACTGATGGTAACCTGCACATCTGCTTCATCGACTATTCAAAGGCATTTGACTGTGTAAAGCATGGGAAGTTGTGGGTTACACTAAAGGTGGTGAATGTTCACCCTAATATCATAATATTGATAAAAGGGTTGTATGTAAGACAGGAAGAGGCAGTAAGATTGGATTGAGCTTCATCAAAATGATTCTCTATTCGCAAAGGCGTAAGACAAAACTGCATTCTCTGGCCACATCTTTTCAGTTTTTTATTCCGAAGCCATAATCGGAAATGTTAAAAACGATAAAAGAAATAATCTTTTCAACGAGCCTTGCGTCCAAGGACTTAAATAAGGGATCTAAGGTACAGTGATGACACTGCATTGTTCTCTACTACCCTTGGGAAACTTGAGAAGCAGGTCCAAACAGTTAAAGAGCACAGCGAAAAGAGAGGACTGCTGTTGAATGTTAAGAAAACTCAAATTGTTCACATTCACTGATGCAGCTCTGTTGCAGATTTGATGGTTAAAAAATTGGAGCATGTAGACCACTTTGAATACATAGGTTCTAGGATTTACGGACACGGCAAATGCTCAGGGGAAATAAATAAAAGAATATTAACAGACCTCTCACAAATACAAAAAAAACTTGAGAAACTCAAGAAGGGAAACAACAAAGAAACAAAACTGAAAATCATACGATCTTGCATATTCCCCATTGCCACACATGGATGTGAAAGTTGAACACTTACAAAAACAGAGAAAAAGAAACTGTGTTCTTATGAAATAAAATGCTGCAGAGAAATGCTTAGAGTTACATGAGCAGCACACAAACGAAATTACGACATACTAAAAGAACTTTAAGACTGGCCAAAAAAAAAGAGGCCTAGCAAGGCAGGAAGAATTACTCAAGAAGACAGAGAGCAATTCTGGTAGATTGTATGGGGGGGTTTGTCAGACACTACCTACAAGCCAGCATGATGATGCTGAGTTAAAAACAAATTAATGCATTTTAGTTTTAACTTTGCCATGAAATAGGTACTGATCTAACAACCATTATGATACTTATGTCAAAATGTAATGTCTCTGAGATAGACCATCTTGCTAGTCCAGTGACAATATTTATGCCAAAATATACTGAACTTCTATAGACATTGAAGTTTGAGAACCGCCCTGTTACATTGTCTCTATATGTAGAAGATGCAGGCAGCGCTGAGCAGCAGCAACGATGAGAGTGAGGAGGTGCTGGAGTCAGCGACGAGTGGTGGAGAATCTTGGTGTTGGTGAGGGTGCTAAAGGCTGAAGTGCTGGAAAGTGTGCATAGAAATGTGGTGAAAAAATTGCTGTCTAACGCTATAGCTTTCATTAATGTTTTTATAATTAACTTACTCTTTCCTCAAATCATCAAAAACTGAGCCAGGTCGCAACAAAATTCTAATGAGCTGAATTGCATTTTAAGATTTTTTTTTCAATCTTAATTGCAAAGATGTAATGCATTTTAATTGTTTTTTGTTATTGCAAATTGCATAGAAATATAAATGAAGTTCAATATCATAATTAAGTCTATGGATGGTAAAAAAAAAATCTTTTGAAATAACTGATGTGATAGAAAGAAAAATGCATATATATCAAATTTTTTTTTTCTTCTTCCAAATTTGATGTGGCCCCATGGCTCATAATGTATATGTAACAGTCAAACTCTGAAACTTGTCATTTTAAGAAAATGCTTAAAAAAATTAATTCATCCCTTACTAATTTATGAATTGATCGTAAACAAGAATTACTTAAATGGCTAGTTTCAGGGTGTGGTTGTGAAATAAATCAGTTCTATTATCTAAGTGTATTTCCAGTACACGCTATATAGACCACATTCATCTTTTTCTTACTTTTACTTCTAATGTTTTCTTTAATTTTTCCAGCGAAGTGAAAGTTAGGTGGATTTGTTCTCTCCCAAAATATGTAATAGCCACCAGACTGAATAAAAATAAAAATATGTTTTTTGCTCCTTTCTCCTCCCTCTCTCTCGTGCCTTAGTCACATCCCAGCCACCGCTCAGGCACACACTGCGCCTCTGTCCGAGGGAGGCGTGGAGGAGGACGGCACCGGGGACTGGACTGACGACCGAGAGCGCTGCAACCGTTGCCGTAGGGTCGTCTTTTTTGCAGAGAGAGTCACTGGTGATGGCAAGGTTAGCAAATTCAAATATTTGTGGGTTTTTTTTCTCCTCGCAACATGAATTTGTATATGGCCTCTGGGCAAGAAGAATGGTATATCTTAGAGATGTGCCATTTTGGCTTAAGAATATCAATATGTTTCTAAGGTCAGGATCTTTCTCATGATGAAGTAAAATTTAAATGCATCGATTTTTGTTTTTAACTAACGTAAGAAATTCAATAGTATAGTTTAGGCTACTAGCACAGTCGAAGAACATCATTCAGCATATCTAATGTAAGTGCAAATGTTTTGTAAAAAAATAAAAATATGATGTTAGCACTAATTAGCAAAAGTAGTTTTTTGTTTCAGTCGCAAAAATAGTTTGAATTCTTTGGATTTCAAAATTTACATAACATAGTTTTTTTTTTTTTTTTTAATTTTCTCCTTATAGGTAAAGTCGTAAACAAAAATCTATGGTTGAACATAATTTGATTTTTGTTTGTTTTACAAGCACAGTTCTCTCAGAATTCATGTAAAAAATGTTTAATTTGAAAAACGTTTTGTATATAGATGCGGAGTAAAAGGACTTTAGTTTTTAGTGATTAATTTTAACTTGATATAGTGCTCTCTTAATGTATTGCACATGCTTCAAGTAATCTAAGGGCTTAAATTGGATAGTTTGGTTGGAAAATTGTTTTAGTTTAACTTGCCAAATATTTTCAAGGATATGTAAGATGGATAGATCTTAAGTTTTAAAACACTGTAAACATTTAAAGTTCAAGGATAAATAGGACGGGTATTTGTAATATATGATAAAGCAGTGCCCAACTTCAACTACTAAACAGAAAACTCAACAATTGTATTCAAGAATAATAAATAAAATGTAAAAACGCCCTTATGAGTTACCCCTGTGTCTCAATTGATCCTCAAACTCAAAATGTTTGTAGTGTGGCAATTACCAGTAATTTTAATTTGATTATGATTTTGTAGGTGTTCCACAAGGCGTGCTTCAAATGTCACAACTGCAACAAGAACCTTGACTCAACAACCATGACAGAGCATGACGGTCAAGTCTACTGTAAATGTAAGTGTTAGTTATAAAATAGTCACACAAACAATAAATGGAAAGGGGTCCAGATCACCTAAAAAAGCCCTTGGTAATTATAGTGATGTCTGCCACTGTGCACACTGTGATTTTTTTTCAAGTGAATTTTTAAGTCTTGGGTTTTTCAACTTGTAAAGATTTTGCTTCTAAACATTGATAAGTCCATTTTTTTTTTGTCCTCTCGTTTTCGGAAGAGTTGGAAGAGCCTGTAAAATTAGAATCATAAATAACCTATGCATTGTGCTTTGAAGAAAAGATATTATCCGTAATCACATTTCGATCCAAATATTTTGTGTGTGCTTACATTGCAGCATGCTACAGTAGGAACTTTGGACCTAAAGGGTTTGGATTTGGAACCTCCATGATTACAGAACAAGCTTAGAGAACTTTCCACCATCTGAAAAGTGGAGTCAACAATATCATCTAACAGGAGAAGAAGTGGGACATTTGTGCTCAATGCGGGCAGTGTTGGTGTTCGGTGTGAAGAGGTGTGAGCTGAGGATTCACCTGTTGGAGAATAGAGGAGCACAACTGTCATCACAGAAGAACAGGAGGAATTGTCAGCGAATGTGTGTCACGTTTATTGTATCTTTACACATCATGTGTTGTGAACTCTACAATGTAAGAAAAAAAAATTCATTTAAAAAAAAATGATTTTGTTTTATTTAGATATTTTTATTTATTCTTTTGACAAATCTTTTGTTGTAGGGATTTGATTTTAATTTGAAACTTCATTCAACTCAGCTTTGATGTGTTAACTTTTGGTAGTGCACTTTTACATTTTGTGTGTGTTACTTCAAGATCTGCGATATGGGGATGGTTGCAACAAATTTCACACAAATTGGTTAAAGTTCAAATACAGGATGTTGTTTTCAAAGTTATTTGTTTTTTTTTTAAATTTCCTCTTCAGATTTAGATTTGTTGTAGTTTATTAAATATGTTCTCAAAGATTTACATATTAGTACTCTTACAGACCTTTGCATGGATATTTACTTTCTTTAAAGATGTTGATGGTATTTTTCCTGTTTAAGTGTTATGAAGTCTGATTGGTAGTGATAACTATCATGATCCTAGCCTAGACCTGCTGACCCTCCAGAACTTGAGTTAGATCCAGGCCAGAGTGATCTAACCATAGGCTTTTGTATTTCAGATATTGGTCATGAGCCAAATGCAAGGAAGGTTAGGCTTTAGTTTTTTCAAGAACTAATACTTGCTATGTCTTTGACAGTCAAAACTTAAATTGTTAAGGAAAGTTGAACAATTCTTTGAAAATATATCCCTTTACTAAAATATTTTCAAATTATGGTTTATAAATTTTGATAATAGTTGAAATTGGCAGTTTTGTGAATGGGGCTAAATGTCTCAACAAAAATGCTTAAAAATTTCAAGGACAGTTCTTGTCTTTCCAACACCTTTCCAAGTTTGACTTGTATTAAATAGACATTCAAGGACATCTAGCCCTCTAGGTGCTGTTACATTGATTTTTTTTCACAGTGAATTTTTTAGTCTTGGGTTCTTCAACTTCTTTTAAAGATGCTGCTTCTAAACATTGGATAAGTCCATTTTCTTTTTTGTCTTCTCTTTAATTTCAAGTGTTGGAAGAGCCTGTAAAATTAAAATCATAAAAAATCTACACATAGTGCTTTTTAGAAAAAATGTTATCAATAATCACATTTTGATCCAATTTTTTTGTGTGTGCTTACATTGCAGCATGCTACAGTAGGAACTTTGGACCTAAAGGGTTTGGATTTGGAACCTCCATGATTACAGAACAAGCTTAGAGAACTTTCCACCATCTGAAAAGTGGAGTCGACAATATCATCTGACAGGAGAAGTAGCGGGACATTCGTGCGCAATGCTGACTGTTTTGGTGTTCGTTGTGAAGAGGTGTGAGCTCAGGATTAACCTTTTGGAGAATGGAGGAGCACAACTGTCATCAAAGAAGAACAGGAGGAATTGTCAGCGAATGTGTGTCACGTTTTTGTATCTTTACACATCATGTGTTGTGAACTCTACAATGTAAGAAAAAAAAATTCATAAAAAAAAATTATTTTGCTTTATTTAGATATTTTTTTTATTCTTTTGACAAATCTTTTGTTGTAGGGATTTGATTTTAATTTGAAACATCTTTCAACTCAGCTTTGATGTGTTGACTTTTGGTAGTGCACTTTTACATTTTGTGTCTTTTCCTTCAAGATCTGCATATGTGCTGACAATTACAAAATTGATGGTTGTGATAGGTCAATCAGCTTATTTTTACAAGCTGCACTGCTTGTACCCATAGTGGGTACTGTTTTCTGAAATAAGTTCAAATGGACTTGGTTGGAAGAGAACAATGGCAACAATGATTATATATGGGCACCATGAGGATGTTTGCGCTGCCAGTTGCTTCATTTTGTGTTTATTGCTAGTGACTGAGGCAAGATGCGATATGGGGATGGTTGCATGAACAAATTTCACACAAATTGGTTAAAGTTCAAGTAAGGATTTTGTTTTCAAAGTTTTTTGTTTTTTTAATTTTCCTCTTCAGATTTAGATTTGTTTTAGTTTATTAAATATGTTCTCAAAGATTTACGTATTAGTACTCTTACAGACCTTTGCATGGATATTTACTTTCTTTAAAGATGTTGATGGTATTTTCCTGTTTAAGTATAAGTATTCCTCCTTCACCTGGGAAAGTGTTCAGTGTTTGCATGTTGTATCATGATCTTCATAACTACTCAGGTTTGGATAGAGTTACACTTGTTCATTCGATGCGTTAAATGTATACCAATGTTTCACAATACTGATCTACTGAAGACAGAAGAAAGTTTATGGATTTTTAAAAAGTCTTCATTTTATGAAGATTTAAAAAATGATTCCCACAAATGTATGTAACTTCTGTCACACTCTAATTTAAGAACAATTATGAAAAAAAATGTGTATACTTGTATGGGATAATATTTTTAGGTTGCATCTATGCATCTTTGATGACTGGTATTGTTCTTAAAGTCAAGTAGAATCACAGGTATCATACTGAATTTTAATCGTTCAAGTCTGAAGTTAGTTGGACTATAAACCATGTTAAGAGCAATTGAAGAAATCTTCTCACCAAAGGTCTCGGCAAGTTTTTTCTCCATTGTCTAAATTTTTTCATGTAAATTTCCTATACAACAAAAAATATTTTAATGTTTGAATGACCCATTTAACATGAGTTATGTTAAAATTATCATTCCAGTCCCACCAAAAGAAGCTTTTATCCTGTGCACACTTTTATAAATTTTTTAACGAACACTATATATTGCTTTGATTTAGAAATATATATTCTAAGAACTCTTTTTCTACCATTCTAAATGTGCTGAATTTATTTTGTTATTCGTAAAATCAAAAACTAAATTCTTTATTATCAATAAAAGTTTTAACTCCATAGCTTCAGCACCATTATCTGCCAGAAATAGGACACTTTAAAAGTCTGATATGGCTCACATCTTAAGTTGTAAGCCACCAGTTTTCAGACAGATTTATATAATCTAGTCTTGCTTTAGTTCTTAACATCTATGAGTAAGGTTTGGTAAGAAAACCTGGTGATCGAATAAATCTAGAGACCCCCAATTGGAATCATGTTCCTAGATTTTCTTAGCAAAACCGAGTTCCTCTGACACTCATCTGGTGTTGTTCTGTTTCATAATTATTTAGTGCAAATATTTTTTGATGATGCATTAAATCTTCTCATCCAAAAAGATATTAAGGATTTTTGCTCAATGCAACTATGTAAAATTTTTTTGTAGAGGATCCGTTTTTTTTCTGCTAATCATATTTCGTTTTTAGATATACTTCGCCTTATTGTGACCAAGGAAGGCCACTATTGGAGAGTCTAATCAAATTTCTTGTTGCCAGCAACCCTCTTAGATTAAATAGTTTCTGGGAAGATGTAACTATGTATATTGATTATTAGCATGAAGAAATTTTCTCTATTATGTTTGTATTAAAACTGACCATGGCATGAATAATATTATTACCAAGTTTTTCTTTAGTTTTAATGAAGTATTTAATCACTTGTGCAATATGTGTTAATGAACAAAACTTACAATTTTGAAAGGGCCTTTTTCCCAATAATTCGAGCAAAACCAAAGTCAGTTTGTATTTATTTATTTTTTCTACCTCCTCGTTCAAATGAGAGAAATATACTCTTCTCAAGCCCCTGCATTTTTATGTTTTTCTTTCACTCTGTGAAAGCATTTTCACGTTTTCCTTTTAACCGCATTTATTATTTCCAACATGCTTTGTCGTTTAAATTATTTTTGCATTTTTGCTTTACATTTTTAACCTAAAGGATCTGAGAACGTGTGATCTGACTTAAGCAACCACATTAAAGATTTGTCTCTTAGGTAACAACTTTGCAAAGTAAGAAAAGTAAGCATTTTGATGGTTCAGCAACCCTAACTTTGTTTCTTGATTATCAACGACACAGATGCATAAATATATCTGATTGTTATATGGCTTTATCTATTTGAACAGAGCATCTCAAAGTTTGCTTTAAGCCTGTTTCGTTTTCTTACCCTTAAAATACAATAAACAAGCAAACAACAACCTATATATTGAAATAGAGTTTAGATGAATTGTCAAGCAATAGGAACAAAATATGTATTTTTCTAAATTCTTAATGCTTTCATCTTGTAAAATTGGAATTTTCTGTGTTTGAAATAGTTGCAAAATATTCTGTTACCATAATAACCTATGTTTATTTATCTGTAACGGTAAAAATTTAAACTTTGATAATCAGCTTTGGTGATGGTGTTTGCTCTCTCAGTGCGGAAGTATATAAAATAATTTTTTTCCTTTTTTTTAACCAGCGCTATGTTTTTTTCTCCCAGTATTATCTCTTTCGTAATTCTGTTTTTTTTTATTGTTGTTGTTTTATTTTGTTTTGCTTTTTCAAACAAACGTCAATGTGACCCCACTGCATTGCTGCTTTTTAAAAATCTTTTTACATTTTTGCTCCTCAAGTACAGAATTTCTGTTTGGCTAGTCAGAATCATTTGTATGTGTTGCATTTTAATAACTAGTTGGAATACTAATGTCTCTTTGTTTTGGGTGGTTTATTGTGATAGTTTCATTCTACTTTTTCGTTGTAATTATGGGTTGTAAAGATATGAAAATTTTGATCAAACCAAAGTAAAAAAACCCAAAACAAAATACACTAAAAAAAATTATTTTGATCTCATTCCATTTATACATGGGATAGTGTATTTTTTTAATAGTCATACAGATTTTTACCAGTCAAGTGTTTTTATCTATCTTTATACAGAGGACTATTGTTTAGGTTGATAACTAGGCATTAGTGATTTATTTAACTGTTTTTTTTAATATTGAACAATTTTATAAAATCAACTTGGATGTAATTAAGAAATATGCACTTACTTTTTCAAACCAAAGATTTTTCTATTTATTGCTTTGAGTTTTTAATTTATATTCAAATAGACAACCATTATGTATCACTCTTTTTATGGCTGTTATACTTGAAATACAAGTTAAATTACTTAGAGATACCTTTTAATTATTCATTTTACAAGAATATTATTGGAAATTTAAAACTCATTTTAATTAATTTTTTTTCTTGGATTCCACTGGTTTTAGGGTCAAGATTTTAAGTTTTATATTTATCTGGTTTCATATGTTTGCTTGGCCTTGTATAGGGGTGTCTTTCTTGGTTTTTTTTTTTTTAAGGGCCACAAATAGGTTGGGCAAGAGAAGGATTATTTTGCTTACATATTTCTTGTGTAGGAAAAATTGATTACCTTGCAACACTATCCATGTATCAAACATCACGTGTACTGTTATTGGTACTGCTGTTGTCATTCCTTTAGTCTCTGATCATTTGCAACAACTTAGAGTCTTAGTCTTAATACATTGAATGCTAAATTTGTTAGAAACTGTTGCCTTTACAGCCACCCTTCTCATGTAACCAGTCATTTAGAAGTTAAAGATTCTTTGGCTAATTTTGCTATTTTCTTACCATGGACAGCGTTTTTGTGCATGTTATATAGACTATGTCTATACTTTAAATTCAAAATTTGTTCGTAAAACTTGGACTAATCTTATAAAGAATGAGATCTCACCAAAGGTTATTCCACTTCGTTGGAGGACATGGGTTATTTTGTAGCAAACAACTTTTGCTTTAAGCAATTTATGTTCCTTGTTAAAGATAAGAGTAAGCCCCACAGTTTAGCATTACTTACGCTATTGCTTGATGAGCTATTGTAAGCCTGAGCTTCTTATTTGGACACCTTAGACAATTTGTAAACTTACCACGACACTGTACTTAGGACCCCATGTCTTCAACAACAGGCACTTAACTCTTGGTAAAATCTCGACATTTGTAATTGTTGGATATCTACGCAAAAAAATTGAATTTGTAATAATAACCAGTACCTTATGCAAATTTATGTGTGGATTTGTTATCTTTTAAAACAATGGACATTCCAGGATTTTGACCTTTTTTTACTGAAGAGTGGGTTTCCTTTTTATGCACACTTACAAACGTATTCAATTAATATTCCTTTAACACTTTTAAAAGCCTTTTTCCTATGACCGTCATTTTATCTCCAAGTTCCAGTTGTTTTAAAGCAACATGTTGACACTTGAAATTATAAGAATATATAGTTCTATTTAAGTCAAATTTTATATGCTACACCTCATTAGTACCATTTTTTGGATCATCCATTCTCAAACTTGCATTTTATTCTATTTTTACAAGAATGCAAAAAAGGTGGTAACAATGTATAATAATAGCCGCATTTACATACATTTTAAAATTTTTTTTAGATAATGTTCATGAAATCTCAAAACAGGTTGAGATACGAGCCAAAATATTCTAGTGTTGTATGGTTCATCTCAAATTTTTTTTTTATCTTAAGCAGACACTATATAATAATCTTGCTTATAATCTCCTTTAAAAAAAACAATTTTGAATAATCAAAACCATGACTTATTTACATTGCTGTATACTGCATGACATACTTGATATGATGTTTATTTTTCCTGTTGAAACTTTATTGTCTCTTCAATGTAAACCAGCTTGTCACCCGCTAAATGTTTTAACCAAGTTTGTGTTCAATATTACCAGCATCTCGTCTCACAATCTCTATTCCAAGTCCCCTACTATTGTTCTTACAATTTCACCCTGCCTGACCTGATCCATTTGACAAGTCGCTCATTTCTGACTTGATCTGTCCTATGGAAAGGTTTTTGAACGGCATGAACCTTGTAGTTAAGGCTCAAGTCCTGCCAAATATGCTCTGAATCAAAATACTCCAGCCGAGAATAAATTATAAGTTTTTAGATTTGTTGTTCATTAACTAATTTTTTCAATTGAAGTAAATCAAAGAAGAGATTATATAAACGTTTGCTTTAGTGTGTCAAAGATCAAAAAAATGTCTTTCATATTCTTAGACTTTGATCAACAGTTCATGAATTTGAATTTTAGATTTATTCCATTAGCACGGTCAACCTGCTATTATTCATTTTACTGGAAATCGATTTTCACTGCAGGATCAACTTGTTGATGTCTTTAACATCAGATATAAGTTTTTTGCTATATTAATATTATTTTGACTTGTTTCAGTATTGGGTCACACACATTTGATAACCAAAATCTGAAATTTGTGTTCTATATCCGCAAACATTTTACAAAAGCTCATGATATGAAAAACATCCCTTTTTTATTGTTTTGATGCCATGTATTAAGAAGTCTTGTATGTAAATTTGCTACTGTAGTATATGCAGTCTTACGCATTTAGGAGCTATTGTTATGTTTTGGAAAGTGGTTAGTTACCTACAGTTACAAGCCTATTGATACATAAAACTATAAGCCTATCCCTGTTTTTTTCCTTAATCTAAAACAGTTAAAAAAATAATAATGGGTAATAATGGTCTAACCCTTTTATGACGTGTCACTAGACAACCTTTTGTTAATCAGCACAGCACTTCTTGGCGCTTTAGGGTAAAAATTTACCATTTTTTCCTTCCGAAGTCAAAATGGTCACAGAGAATGATCTTCTAATGTTACTATAACCATCATTCTTTCTTTTAGTTAACATGTCACTGGGAAATTATAGGCTTTATTTAAACATGTCCTGAGGGAAAAAAAAGAGTGCTAGCGCCAACTTCATAAAAATGTTAATCCCCTGATATCAAGTGGAGTGGGTATAGTTATGCAAATCTATTGACAGCTTTGAACTAGAAAAAAGAGATTTTACTTTTTAGGGCATCCTTTGATAGAGCGGTTACCTTATTGATTTCAATGATCTGGTTTAGGCTGGTTTATGTAGTACAGCGGATGCATGAACTAGATCCCTTTACCAGCTGTTGCTGAAACTATTCTATTGAATGCTTCATCGTTGTTCAATAGGGTGGTTAAAGAATGCCATCTTCACAGTGATATATGCGTTGGTAAATAAGTTACAGTGTCTCATAAATATTTAATCTAAAGAACCAAAGTGTATTCACCTCTAGTCTTTAGAGGAGGCAGCATCTTGTCAGCAATGCTGATGAAGTCACACTATTTTTAGGGTTCTTCCAAAATTCATATCTTTTGATTAATTTGAACCAATAAAGATTAAAGAAAATTGTTTGCAGATTTGAAAACATAAGCTTTTTAATTTTCAAATGTCTACACTCGCTGCTTACATTTACATGGTGTGACTCTATTATATGGTGTGACTCTATTATGTATGCATTAAAGAAGGAATTGATTATGTTCTTCAATGCCTTTGAATTTATCAAAGTTAAAAAGTGGAATTTATCACTACTTGCGCTATTTCTTTGTTAGCCTTTTCTACATGTATTCATCTTTTGGGACTTACTCTATGGGTCGTATGTAAGCTTAAAACTCGTCTTCAGAATAGAAATCAATCTCAAGACAAGTTGTAAGCTTAAGGCGACTTGTACTTAAGTCTCTATGGCTTGGTGAGGCAGGGTGAAAAGGTAAGAGACGGGACAATTCACCAAAGCACAATTTATTCCTCTAAACATGTACTAGGGTAAGCTAAATTTGATTGCTTTTGTAGCAGATAAGTTTGAAGTCAACTCTTTTCATAATAGTATTTGCTACAATTTTAATTGATTCAATATTATGTATTTTCCAGTATTTGTTAAGAGAAAAAAAAAAAGATCTGGAAACAGTATTTGCAACTTGCATTTTTAACAAATTTACGACCCCTAGATGTTCATGTTTGGAGAAATGAATCATTTTCAGCAACATTGTTATTCACTTTAATATTGCAACTCTTGACAATATCGGTTGTGTAATCTATCTACGTGTAATAAACATTAACTTATTCCACTGACTTTGAACTTTTCTTCAGTTGTGTGAAGTCAGTAAAAGGAGATGCATTTTCCTTTCATACATGTCTTATCTTCAGTAGAAAATATAAAAAAACGTACAAAGGCGCATTTCGCTTATAAAGGTGTAACAAAAAAACAAAACATTTTTTTTTGAGATTTGAACATGTTTTAATTTGCAAAATCCAAGATCACCATGACTCAAAAATATATTCAAAAACAAGTTGAACTAGTGGGGGGACACAGCTACATAAAAAAATAAAAATATTCAAAAAACAAATGTGTCCACGCATACACACACCAATACAGACCTCCTCAACAAATACCAACCATGGTACACAATAGTTTCAAAACCATCCTTTGGTATACAGTACTTCAAAATACTTCAATAAATTAGTATCAGTGTGTAATATCACTACATAAGCAGTAATTGAAAAGTAAATGCAGTCATAATGGCTATGTAAAGACATTTTTTTAAAGAGCTGAGTGAGCAAAACATACACAAAAAGCGGGCACTCTTCGCTACGAATTTAATTTTAAACTATTTTTCAATAGGCTTTTGGCCTTTACCTGACCTCATTCTTTCTGTTGAAAAACATAGGACATAAAGATAAATGGCCATGTTTTTTCCATGACTGTCAGAAATAGTCCTTTATATCTATACAGCCAGATTTGTAAGTATACACTCTCAAGAATATATCAGGATTATTTTTAGTTCCTCATTGAGAAAACTTTTCAAAATTAAGATCTACTTCCAAATGATCGGTTGATAGACTATGAACTAAGATAGCTGAAGCCCTTTAACAAAATATCTTCCAGTTTTCTTATATGCTAGCAACAAGATCACATCATGTCAATGGACTAAAAAATGATAGGGAATTTATAACGAGAAATGTCATATTATTATGGTGACCTCATAGACTAGCAAAGACTATACTTTATGAAACATTACAGAAGTCCATTCTGTTTTACAATTACAAATGATTTATTATGACTCACAAGCCCTTGTGCTACAAGTTTCAGGATAAAAAGGAAATCTTAAATTTTACCTGTAGCAGAGGCTCACTGATTTTTTTTTGCTGGATCTGCACTGATCCTTTGATATGTTTATTGTACATTCATAAAACATAGCCTGACGATCAAAACCTTCTTTCACTTGATGGAACTGATTTTAACCCTGTATGACTATATATTCTCACGTGTCTTCCATTGAAGAAAAAAGTACATAGCAAATATCAGTATTATTAGATCTCCATTCTTCTGGTCATTCTTTCAATTTTTTTTTCTTTGCGTCTCTTTTCCCTCTTTCGTAATTCCTACATAATTTATGTGATGAATTAATATTTCATGATTAGGCAAATACAAAATAGGAACTTCCAGATGAATTCATGCATCTTCTACTGAAAGGATGACCACAAAAAAGAAAAAGGATAAGATTGTATTCCCAAAATGATGGTCAAAACATATTTCTAACTTACTCTACCTATGAACGTTCACAAAACTATTTAATTGTCATTTGCAAACCAACTATATGGTTTGATGACTAAATATCAACTTAATTGTGATGTGCAAAGATCAGATTTGTATATTGTACATTTCATATTACTACAAAACTAAATATTTGCAGTGGCAAACTCCAGTTGCCGCCACATCACATCTGTAAAGACGGTATGCATGGGAATATTTTGTGACCAACCAGTAACACAAAACACAACACAGCATCAACTACCACAATGTAGCTATAAGTGATTTTAGATGCATTCTTCAACAAATATCAATTGTCACAGCTGCAGAGCTGCTAGTGAACAACAATGCTATTGTATATCATCACATTTTTTTTATAGTGGTGCACTACAAAGTCAATTACCACGACTTTAAATGACTATGCGTAACGTAACATGTATCAATTGCCATTAGGCCTAGGTAGCTTACACAAACCAAAAAACGACAACAACTGTGGAGCTGTCAATAGTCACAATGAGAGTCCAGAGCAAGAGCTAAAAAGCTTTGGTGAAGATCAATTCTGGACAGCCACACAACCACTAAGATCATATGCCGCCAGAGGGGAGGGAAGGCTTAACTGGCAGGAAAGTCACTCACTTGCCCCATTGCTTCTGGCTGGCTACCATTGACACCAGTAAAAAAGTGAAAGACAAAACCAATTACAGTTTTAAGCTGATGTTTAATTTGTAAATTATAGAAATGCCAAATTGGCATTATGCATTAAATGTGAGAATGGAGTTGTTAACTACACGGAGGCTTTTTTTTCTTCAGAAAGCTGCACACTTTAAATTTGGAGGGGGCAGTGGAAATTTGTTTGTATGAGGACCTCATTAAATCTGATAAGTTATAGCTTTACAGACTGAGGCACCTAAAAGATCTCTCAGAGAATGACAGGTCAGACCTGTCAGTAAAAAGAAGCCGAGTCAAATTGTGATAGACTTCAAAACCAGTTTAAACAATAAACACTTTCCTCAAGTGCCTGTGGAAAGCTGACATGTGGTTTTAACTGTTAAACACAAGTACTAACTATAAAATAATTACTCCGACTATAACTGTTTTGAGTTTCAAATATGTGTCCTAGATACAGGACAATTGATATGATACATCTCAGTTCAGTAAAAAAACAAATGGAAAATCCTGGACTAGAATTTAATTTGAGAAAATTCAAATGGAAATTTCATCACAGAGCCCATTCATCAAAAATAAAGTTGTAAGCACTAAAAGTGGATGGTGCAAAAACATTTTTGAGGTAAGCTTTTATAGATCAACTTAATCCATGTGGATGATTCTACATTGAACAAATTCTTTCAGAGAAAAGCTTCAGACAGATTAGGCAGGCTAGAAAAACCCGACTTGATCCAAATTAAAGGCCAAGACTGGAAGCCCTAAGTGAACGAGTGCGTCGAATGCTTACCAAGTCAACCCTTAAACGTAGATCTAGACATATAGTTTTCCTGATACTTTAACCAGGTGCCTGGCTAAAACACCTACAGGTGGGAATAATGAAATAAGCAGGGCCATTTTACTCATATCGATCCAGAGTATTCAAATGATGTGAGGGCTCAAGATGAAAAAGAAAACGATAACGATAACAGTTTTATTAATATCATGCCTCTTACATAATAAAATATGGGCAAAGCAATTTGCTTTTTTCCTCAAAAGTATTGGATCACAACAAAGCAAAGTAGGGGTGGAAAAAAAAGGCTACACATTCACCTTGTCCAAAACACAATACCTCCCCAAGATAACTAGTGAAGATAAGAATGGTGTGGAACATGGCTTCAGCTGTACTCTATATGAGAGGGAGAGAGATAGAGATAGCTAGAGGGAAAGAGAGAGCCTGACAGAAAATTCTACCTGCATGTTTATACGTATATATATAACATAATCACCAGAGTGGCTGGAACAGGCTCAGAGAAATGCAACCAGTCTGTCTCACTAATATCAAGGCGTATTAACAAAAACAAAACAAAAAACTATGGAAAAATGGAAGCAATAGATTGCTTTCTCTTCATTCTCTGCTCCAACAACACTGCTTGGTGATTTTCATTGGAGATCAATGTGAACATGGTTAAGAATTATCAAGAATAATTAATTATCCGCAGGCGATGGACTATTAATTGTACAAAACTTCTCAACAATCAGGCCTTTCAGTAAACAGGGTGAAGCTGAGCACATATAGAGACACGCAATAACACCCCTTAGAATGTACAAGGTTAGCAACAACACCATTCAAGTAACGCACAACGCCCCTCCTCCCCAATGGTGTATAAAGTAACACCCGTGATGAACAATATCATAATGTGATGAAGTTGGTAATATCACCACCTCCCCTCCCAGCTTCCAAAGGAAGAACACAACAACAACCCTGACCAACTTTGCAGATGACACATTTGATAAAGCACACAGTGTCATCCTCAATGACACATCGGTGAAGTGCACAATAACATCCATCGTCCCCACCCATCCCCATAATGGGGTGTACACAGGAACACCCCATCACCAAATGAATAAAACAGTAACATCAACTCCCAAACAAGTAGACAATATCCACTCCCAAAGATGTAATCATAACACCCTCTACCTCCCCTCACAAAATGAAGGAAAAACAACAACACTCCCCTAACAAAGTAAACAATAACACCCAACCCCAATGAAGTAAACAAAAACACTCCACACACCTAATGAAGCTTAAACCCCCCCCCCTCCCCCGAATAACACTCACCCCCCTTAATGAAGTAAACAAAAACAGAACATAACCCCAAATGAAGTAAACAATAACAGCCCCTCTTATAAAGTAAACAACCCCCCCCCTTTCCCCTCCAAACAAGCTCTCAAAATTTCAAAATGAAGTACATATCAACAATCATGATAAAGTGATAAAGAGCATAATAACAGCACCCAATGAATGATGTGTTGACAGTTCTACCCTTGGCATGGCCGTGCTGTGAGTTTTCACAGATCAATCCCAGTGCAGCCACTTTAGCTGCTACCTGGACATTCATACACTTGGCACATTCCCAAAGCATTTCATATAGAACTAGAAGGGCAAAATCTTGATTCACCGCAACCACAACAACACTAGAACAACAACAACAACAATGAGATTCTGAAACAGTCAAGGGTTTGACCCGTCCCTTTGCAACCTCCATAAACGATCAGAGTGCAAGGATCATCAGTCAAAACCCAAATTAAAGCAAGACTTTTCACATTTTTCAAACTTCTGTCTCTTTTTACAATATGACTAGGAATGCCTCTTCCCGAGGTAAAATTTTAACATACGTGACATCATTCAAAATGAAATACATTGTATTCATATATGTATGTATATATATTATATAAAGATTTAAATGCAGTTTAATTACACACGGAGATCATGAATGTCAACCACTTAAGGACCACAAGTTCTTTAGTCTCATTCGCATTTCAAATAACATTTCCCCCCCCCTCACTTCCAACATTTGCTCAACAACGTCAACAATACAAATCTCACACTGACACACATAAAATATTTACCAAAGAATGTTTAAGAGATGGAGTAGGAAACTGAGAGGCATAAATGGCAAACTATATACTGTACCGTATTTATATTCATTTTCATACACTTTCGCGCCCAAAACTATAATATGCCATTAAAGACTCTCCAGGTTGGCAGCTCTGCAAGTTTACACCCACTGGTGGTAACATACATCTTAGGCAAGACAAGGAGGATCAGGCACAAGCAGAGCCATGGCGGGAACACAATGTTATACCCCCAGCATTCTGAGCTAAAGTAAACCAAGCCTCAAAATGGGAACATAGAAAGAACATTATCTATATTGATAATATATGATTATCTATGATAGGAACGTTGGTACGTTGGTCTAACCACTGCTCCTGTAAAATCCTTGCTCTTTATATTTGCTTGCTCTGGAAAAGTTTCTTGCTCCCCACCACAGGACAGCTCGAAAGTCTCACAGTCTGTACTGAGGTAGAAAGATTGCTTTCCCATGATAGCCATTGTCTGGGCACTCTCATCTTTTCCTGCTGGCAGAATGTTAAATCCACCTCAACTCTAGAGCCGTAGGCTTGACTTGCAACCAAAAGGCATTATAGACACTTTACACAACAATGAAAATCTTAGAGATCGCGACACAACTGTTTGCGGTTACCTTGCTCATGTTTTCTGAAAGACGTACATGTTCATTTGATAGAATTCCTTTTGTACAAATTAGCTCCAGGGAAAACTAATTTGGTTTTCATGTCAGTTCTAATAAGGACTTGAAGAACCACACATGAGAGGATATAAAAAGTACACTGGAAAGGTTGGGGAAGAGGGGTGTGGGGGGTGGGGGAAATATTACTTGTGTCTGTTAAACTGTAGTCAATAACTTATGTACATCTTCAATTCAATGAAATATACAGGCATCACAGGCTATCTAACCAACCTAATTAGATGCTAAAGATATTACCATAGGGCAAAACGAATAGACTTGGTATATTGTGTAGAATTAAATAATTATTGTAAAAGGTGATGATTGAATTCAGTCTGTGTATAAGAAGAATGGAATAGCAAGAAAATCTGGAAGGGTTGGGTGGAATGACGGTGTGTATAGTATGCCACCACCTGACCTGAAAGTATGTAGAGATGGAAGTGGGAAACTAGGATGTGTCAGTTGTCAATATAGCGAGAATGTGGATCAGGGGGAGTGGGTGTGCCAGTTGGAGTGTGTAGTGATGGGAGTGGGAGGAGACCAAGCTATTGACTGACAACGGCTAGCGTCAGGGAAGTTTTTAGATTTAGAGGTGGAAGTGGGAGTAACAGATGAGTCCTTCGTCAAAATAGTGAGGAAATGACTTTATGTGTAGCGAGGGGAGTGACTAAGCCTAGCGCCAGTGGGAGTGTGTAGAGATGGAAGTGGGGGGGCTGTGGGCCGGTCATCAAGTGGCCGAGACCTGCATGCTGGAGAGCCACTCTGTCGGGGGCTTGGTCGGGTCCACGTCAACCACCATGGGGGAGCCAGACCGCGGGGAGCCCCCGGACTCCCCCACCCTCTCCTGGTGGCTCAGCAGCCCCGAGCGGTGCGGGGGCGAGGACGAAGAGTTTGCGAACATTGACGATGGGGTGGTCGACAGAGGTGACTTCCTGTTTGCGGAGGTCACCGGCAAGGCCTGCTGGTTGGTGCAGTCGACGACGTGGCCAGGGTGGGCCATCATGGGCGGGCGGCTATCACAGGAGAACGCGGGCAGGTGCAGCGCCAGGCTGGAACCCCCGTTGTTCACCCGCTGGGGGGACCCTGACGATGACGATGATAGCAGGGATGCCGGCGCCTGGTGCTGGCTGAACAGGTGGTGCTGGGCGGGGGGGAAGGACGATGACAGGAAGCCGTTACCGTCGCCCCCCGCAACCATAGCCAGATTGGTCAGTTTGGAAGAGTCGGGCTGGGCTGGCACTGACTGCTGGTGATGAGAGGAGGAGGATGTGGATGAGAGGGATGACAGGGAGGAGATGTTCTCCAGCGGCATGGCGGTTCCTCCAGTTGGCACGGAGCACGATAGCGTGGATGGTGTGGAGGAGATCCCGCTGATGCTGTCTTCCTCCCCGACCCCGCTGTCATGGCCTCCCTCACCTCCTCCCCTGAGGGCAACGTGGGCAGGTGAGGAGGATGAGGATGCAGACAGGAACGACTGACCCCCGCAGATCTCAGGGGCTGCAGAAGAACTAGGATTTTCCGACGACTCTGTTGCTGCTGCTGGCGAGGAAGACCTCTGGTCGTTTCCGGGACTTTTGTCTCCGGCTGCTGCTGCTGCTGATTTCTCCTGGCCAGAGGAGGAGGAGGAGGAAGTCTTTGAGGTGAACATGCTCAGCTCGTCATCTCCTATCCCCAGGCCCTCCCTCAGTTTCGGGTTCTGCGCCGGGTCCGCAAGGTTCTTCAGAAGCAGGGAGAACAGCGGCAGAAGGATGTCCGTCTCCCGGTCGGGGACCAGGTCAAACTTGGAGGTGAACACCATCAGGTGTGTGAACACCGTGTTCAGGTGTGCGTGTAGCTGGAAGTGGCGCAGGAGCGAGTAGTGTGCGTGGTACAGGTGTGCCACCACATGGAACAGGTACTTGTGGATGCGCTTCACCACAACGTCCAAGTCGGCAGGAAAAGCGCGGTCTGCGGAAGAAACACAAGATGAGCTGTCAAAGGATGTTGAAATAAAAGTTAAAATTGGTAAGAGTTCGTTGAAATATGGCAATAAGTTTCAACTAGAGACATGAGATGTCATAGGTTTTAAAAAAGAAGTTAAAAAGTAATTAAAGATCAATGAAATAAGGAAAAAAACTTTCAACTAAAATCTGCATCTATAAGATCTTAAATATCACAGGATGCTCAAATAGAAGTTTAACGCGATACATATTCAATGAAATAAATGTATTGCAATAAGTTTCAACAAAAATCTTAGTCCAATGACTAAAACGAAGCGTTACAAATCCAAATTGCTATGGATTACCATTTTAATTGAATTTACACTAAAGTAATATTTGTTAAAAAAAACCAACAAAATTTTTCAAATTTTATTTATCCCTGCCTGAACATTGATGGTTAGCATAAAATTTGCATTATATTTTGGTTGTGACAGGTTTCAAGTTTGGAGTTTTCAGCTAGAAAATAAATACCAGTTAAATTTCTTCAAAATAGCATTACAGTAGTTGTATACCCATTGCATTCTGACAGAGATTGTCGAACAGTCAGTGTTTTTACCGAGCACCTCAAACTACAACCAGACAGTCTGGGGACTGCTTTGGTTTATCTCCAATGAAAATATGGACAAACTGATGACATCTTAGTAAAAACTACAGAAGGAGGCACCTTACAAATCATACTAAGACATGTCTATGATTGCACGTTTATGTTTAAAACAGATTTATCAAGTTCAGTGTGCTTACTGTGCTTATCCTGGGAGAAAGTTCAAAGATTTCAAAATTACAGAGAAGGCACTATTCTCTGAACAAGAGAAGGGAAATTAAAAATATAAAGAGGTGTAGTGTGTTGTCAAATGAACAGACTAAAAAATAAGTGCCTCACCAAATTTTGTAGGGAAGATGGCCTCGTCAGTGATGAGCTTCTGTATATGCGCCATCACGTAGTCGATGTACTGTGGGGCTGTGTATTTGCTCTTCTTGCCTTTGTCGTCATACCAGAAATATTGTCTGCAGAGCAGAGGTCAAGTGAAATATAACATAAGATAATAAAAAAAAAAAGTTATCCAACATTTTACTTCGTGGAAAGAAGGAAAGGTTACTAATAATGACTGCAACTTCAGTATTTAAAATACTGTTGGAGACTGTTCTAGGTCAAGGTATGTAGTGAATCAAGTAAGTCAACTTTGCTCAAGTCCCATTGCTGTTGTGTTAAGCTTCAAACCAGGATTATTTTTTACACTGACAGAACCACTACTAATTATAAGTGTAATGGGGGTTGGGTTGATTTAACGTCCAACAGCAGCACTATATATGCTATATTGTGGACCGGCCCCAAGATTGACACTTTTATGTGCTGCCACACACGAGACAGGGCGGGGATACCATGACTCCTGTCTCAACCGGTTACATTATACTATAAGTGTAATAATATATGTTATATACAATGATGAGTGTACTACTGTATGTACTTACATATTATCCGGAGCGGACATGTTCAAATTTGTATTTTATTTTGGTCGTGTGTGGTTTTGAGTTTTCATCTTGGGAATAAATAACAATTAATTTCTTCAAAATTGCAGTGCACTAATTGTATACCCATTGCATTCTGACAGAGATTGTCAAACAGTCAGTGTTTTCAACACCTTTCCGAGCACCTCAAACTACAACCAGACAGTCTGGGGACTGCTTTGGTTTATCTCCAATGAAAATATGGACAAACTGATGACATCTTAGTAAAAACTACAGAAGGAGGCACCTTACAAATCATACTAAGACATGTCTATGATTGCACGTTTATGTTTAAAACAGATTTATCAAGTTCAGTGTGCTTACTGTGCTTATCCTGGGAGAAAGTTGAAAGACGGCCAGAAGGCAAAATTCCCTGAACAAGAGAAGGGGAATTTTAAAAAAAGACGTGGGGGTGTTGTCAAATTGACACCAGACAGTCTAAGAAATAAGTGCCTCACCAAATTTTGTAGGGAAGATGGCCTCGTCAGTGATGAGCTTCTGTATATGCGCCATCACGTAGTCGATGTACTGTGGGGCTGTGTATTTGCTCTTCTTGCCTTTGTCGTCATACCAGAAATATTGTCTGTAGAGCAGAGGTCAAGTGAAATAAAACATGAGATAATTTAAAAAAAAAGTTATCCAACATTTTACTTCGTGGAAAGAAGGAACGGTAAACAGAGTTTGTTTGGTTACTAATAATGATTGGAACGTCAGTATTTAAAATACTGTTAAAGCTGTTCTTTGGTCGAGGGTTTAGTCGATCAAGTAGCTGCACAGTTACAGTTAAAGTTAACATTTGGCATTAAACATCCAGGGACATTATCCGCTGCCATCCACTGGATTTACTTTGCTCAAGTTCAATTGATGTTGTTTTATATGAATAAAACAAGGTTTTTTTTTACACTACTAATTATAAGATAAGTGTAATAATATATGTTATATACAATGATGAGTGTACTACTGTATGTACTTACATATTATCCGGAGCGGACATGGCAGGGCAGGTCTCTGCGGTGCAGAACTCAGATACAACTCCATACAGGAGGTTCACGTGGTTGAAGAACGATATGGCTGGATAGGGGAGGGGCAGAAAATACAGATGAGAGATGGCATCAGAATTGTGGAGGCTATATGATTACAGTGTATCATCGGGGAGTACTATTATCATTATTATCATTTTTCTCATCATAGTCATCAACATCACCATCATCATCAACCTACTCCTCGTCATCAACACTATCATCATTTTTCTCACCATAATCAAGATCACAATCATCCTCACCTCCTCCTCGTCTTTCTCTTTCTCCTCCCCCTCCTCCTCCTCCTCTTCCTCCTCCTCCACATCATCATCATCATCAACATCACCATGACTTTTATCAACAACACCACTCATTTTATTGTGCGACCCGTGTTTTGACCAAGGCTATTGTTACAGCTGCTGAAACCTGTAATGAAACACTTTACTATGATAACAGGATATATTATAACTTGCTAGTACCGGTATGAGAGGAAAGAGAACGCACTTGTTCGCAGTTATTGTAGCAATACAAGTTCAGTTTCGATATAGGCGGGGTATGTTCGATTCAATTAATTCACATGCGGTGTTCAGTTTTATCCAGTTTTATTGATTTAATCCTGTTCATAAGCGCCGTCTAATATAAAAGGTGTATTTATTTTTTTAGAAAGAGAGAGAGAGAGAGAGAGAGAGAGAGAGAGAGAGAGAGAGAGAGAGAGAGAGAGAGAGAGAGAGAGAGAGATGAAAAACAGAAAAACCAATGATAATATTGAGCAAAGCGGGACATCAATACACAATAAAAACACAATAATATGGAAGAGAATTAATCCATTACAGGAGATCACCTGCTGAGCAGGCTGAAAGGGATAAAAGAAAAGAGGGCCTTTCTATTCTCTACTCAGCAGTTTCTCTAATTCCCGAACTGACGGCAGAGGAAAAGAGGCCATCTCTCACGGCTTGGGTCGATGACAGATCCGGGATGGTCTCATTAGTCCCATCGACTTAGCCAGCTTCAAAGGGGCTTAATTAGGGGCCGAGGGTGGATGGGTAAGGGCGATCACTCGGGAAGGTTTGAGGATAATAATGCAGGTGGACGTTGTCTTTGTGGTGGTAGTGGTGATGGTTGTAGTCCTGTTGTTGTTGTTGTGGTGGTGGTGGTGTTGGTGGTGGTGATGATGGTGGTTGTAGTTTTGTGGCGATCGTGGTGGTGGTTGTAGTCTTGTGGTGGTGAAGTTGGTGGTGGTGGTGGTTATTATTGTAGTCTTGTTGCGATGGCAATAGTGGGGAGTTCGAGTTAAGAGTTGGTCCAAAGTCATCACTATAAAGTCTCTATTGTGAACGGGCCCCGAGACAGAGTAGCGGGAAAGCTGGTGGTGAAACATAATTTTATGACAATGACCGAGAGAAGGTCCAGGTGGTGACTGCTAGAGCTGACTTTTCTACAATGGGAAGATATCACGGAAGCCCAAACCCCTCTGGGAGCCAGGGCTACCAACTTCAAATTCCCATCCTTCACTGGGGCACCATTAATTAGACGATCATCGATGGTGGGCAGGTGCTAGACCTGGATCTACGTGTAGTAGGTAAGCTTACTACCAGGGTGGTTTCATCTCTCTCGCGGTGACTATTTCGGGAAACGATGTGGATCTAGATCTACTGACTAGTAACTACTGGGCTGTGTTTAGACGCCTTGCGACATACACGACAATAACGTATGGCGTAATCAAGTCCCTTAGGCATTGGATTTTCTGTCGCTCATTGGCTCCGTAAGTCTAGAATAGAGTTATGATTGGAAGCCGGTGCGGGTTGCACTACGTTTCGCTTTCGTTTTGCAATGGGCCCCATTACCGCAATGCCTTCGATGTCTCTGTACCGGTGACCATTTAGGGAACGTGAATCTAGATCTAGATCTAGCTCTTTATCACTAACACACGCGTGGTTGAACACCCTTCGGTAGATAGTACGCGATCATTTGATTCAGAAAAGGAGAAGAAGTAATGGCATTTTAGAAAAAGAGAAGAGTGAATGACGTTTCACAAAAAGAGAAGAGTTAATGACGTTTCAGGAAAAGAGCTCACGGTGCTATTGATGCATACTCCTCTATCTACTCTATCTAGCTATTGAAATGAAAGCAATGGACCAATCTTTTGACATTAATTTTTGTTGTTTGTTTACTATGTCTCAAGACGGAAATAATTGCCTTTAGTTTTCTTACAAAAAAAAAAAAACCGTCCCGTGAAACCTCCCACCATTTCACACTCCTTGGTACTGCTACAAAGAGTTTTGTTTAGGCATAGGTGTTTTGCAATGTTTTATTTGATATGTATAAAAAATGTTTGCAAAGTTTTATTTGATATGTAAAAAAAAAAAAAAACTAAATTATTAGGTTTATGAATGCATTCATTCATTTCATATATAGACCGCAGTTAGTGCTTCCGGGGATATGACATTCATACTTGTGATGATTATCAATCGAAGCTTATTAAATTAAAAAATAAAAGAAAAGAATAAATCTATGAGGGTTGCTGTCCGGACGTATTCTCTATTGTCAGGATTCTTTCGAACCTAGGTATAGGTCGAATTTTCAAGCCGATCTAGATTTACTGTCAATCTTTCCCCAACGAGTCGAAGCCAATCTAGATTTACTTTGACTCGTTGGGACAACATTGACATTGTCCACAAGGCAAACACTGAAGTTCAAATCTAGGTAGGGCAGTGAGTCTTGACCTAGGACATGGGGAGAAAATTTAGAGAAATAAGTGCAACGCTGACCTAAACTTAGATCCCCGACTAAAGGTAGCTTTTACCAGAGGAAACTATTCGTAGTCGGGAATCGAAAATTAATACTAGCGTTGTGGTACATTGTATTGACTACAGCCCACTGGACACTAGACGTGAGGTTAGCCTTGAGGTCAAGGGAAACAGGGTCCGATCGTCCGAGGCGATAAGGAGACAGTCTCGTAACCAACCTGGTCTTTGGCAAAAAACTGATCACTCGTCTTGCTCAATCTTGAGAACTCGGTCACAGGGGGGAGACAGAGGTGGTTCGGTCGGTAGAGCTGGCGGCTTCTAACGATGAGATCCTAGAGTTGATTCGGATCCCTACTAATTGGTTCTGTTTCTGATTGACAATGGATTAGACAGAAGTCTCGCCTAGTGTGCTTGCTATTTGTGGGTGATCAAACTGTTTTTGTCAGAGGTTAGTTCTAGGACCTGTTCGCAAGATAGAATTGTTGCTAGAGAGAATCATTATAAAGATAGCCAAGAATGACCAAGTCCAGCTTCATTCCAACTTTCGGCTTGATGGACACACGTCCTCTGGTGGCAAACCAGCAACATGTCATCACGTCTCTCTCTCTCTCTTTCTCTCTCTTTCTCTCTCTCTCTCTCTTTCTCTCTCACTCCCTCTCTCTCTCTTTCTCCCTCCCTCTCTCTGTCTCTCCCTTCCTTTCTCTGCCTCTCCCTAACTCACTCACTCACACACGCTCTCTCTCTTTCTCTCTCGCTCCCACAGTCACTCTGTGCGGGTTTCTCTGTATCTCTATCTTGTCACTCGTTGACATAGTGGTAGATACAGCACACTGGTCTTCGCCTTGGCAAGCCCAATGGTGCGGGTTCAATCCCAGGCCAAGTCATCAGCCTGAAATGTGTTTGTGTCTGCTTGTCTTATCTGTCGGTCTCAGATTAGATCTAGATTTGTGGTTGCCGCTTCTAATCTATTTTCACCTTAGTCCCTCAGTCCTTAGCATCATTATTTGGTCCCTAGGTCTAGCTACGTCTGTTTAACCCTATATAGTTGTTGGACTACTTTTCTGTATCATCGTGTCACTAAAGGATGAACACGGGTCACCACTCAGGAGAGATAATCAGAAAGCGTAACACGAAACATAAACAACAGGCTTCCCCAAAGTTTTCATGTGAGTAAAAGTAAAATGGACATTCTTAGAGTTTGCATCTTATTATATGGCAATGAGTCTTCTCTCTCTTTCTCTCTCTCTCTCTCTCTCTCTCTCTCTCTCTCCCCTTGTTTCCCGTTTTCTATTCTCTCTTCTTATCCAATTCTTGTCTCCTCTCTCCTTGCCCTGTCTCGTCCTTGTCTCGGCCCTGTCTCGCCCTTGTCTCGCCCCTGTCTCGGCTCTGTCTCAACCCTGTCGAGGTCCGTTCCGGCGACGATGATGGACGAGCGGTAATGTCCTGCATGGTCCTCTTGTTGTATGGTGACATTGTACCAAACGGTTTGTCCCCTGCCCAGGGTTAACGACAGTTTCTACTGCCAACCCATCCAGGCATCGCAACGTGGATATTTTTTATATCAAAATATTGTAGTAAAATCTGTACAATTACGCTTGTTTGACAAAATGTTGGCAGTAAAATCTGTAAAATTACGCTTGTTTGACAAAATGTTGGCAGTATTTGGTATGGTGCTATCACCATAGCTGCCAACCCATCGCGCTACCACGTCAAATGTAATATTTTTTACCAAATAAGTGTAGACAAAGTGAATGTTTTAACCAAATAAGTGTAGATACAAAGTGAATGTTTTAACTAAATAAGCTTCATCCAAGACACTGAGTGTGGATAAGCTTGGTTGATGCACGGTTGCCAGTTCTGCTCAATGCTATCCCATGTCTGCCAACCCATCGAGCACGAGCAACTAAAAATTGTACAGTTTAACCGAAACCAAACAATTTTTAAACACTAGGCTTAAAAAAACACGCCTGTTGGGTGCAACATTGCAATGGCAGCTCCGAGGTCCAATACAGATATGTCTAGACCGCAGCTATGTGGACTGTAAGTGTCAAGATGGTCTGACTTACAAGGAAACTCTGACCATGCCTTTATCAATTGGCTGCCGTCTGGGCTAGACATAGGCTTTGCGGTCCACCCGACGAAAACGGATGACATAATCACGCCTGTAAGGCATAGAGACTTCTAATTGCTCATTGGCTCCGTAAGTCTAGAGCAGAGCTATGATTGGACGCCGGTGCAGATTCCCTTACCGATCGCATTCGTTGTCTCGATAGGGCCCTTTATCGCGAGGTCTCTGGTGCGCGCTGTAACACGGACTTGAGAATGCGGTAAACGGACATGGAGGTGCAATTAGCTCTGACCGATGAGTATGACCAGTGACAAGATAACGATGCAGGGTGACTGTGTTGATGGTGATAGCTTTGTGGTTGGAATGGCCTAGACCTAAGAACGGTCATGCCAAAATGAACGGAATATTTTTTAAAATATTTTTTTCTTCGATCGCATGCAGCAGCATAGAAGATTGTACCAATACAGATAACCACTTTACATGCTTTTACCGAACTCAGACTAGCCACATACTAAATATTCGTAAATATTGCATCGACTGCCCTAAGAATTTGAGTCTGTTCCTCCTTAGCATACAACCTCAGCGCTAGAGACTATATTGTGGACGCATCCCACGACTATCGTCTGGCAAATTTAGATGGTGCTACACAGACAAGCGGCGGGGAGACCTGTCTCCTATACCCAACTAGTAGAGAACTTAGTTGGACAAACTAAATTGTTGACCAATCGTGGGTTTTGAAACGTGTACCACCCGATTGGGAGACCAACGCTCTAAAACTTAAACAGTTTACCCCTCCCCCCTAAAAACCCCAACAAAAACAAGCATCAACAACAACACATGAGTCAAACTCAATGTGCGTGACCATGTAAGACATTGCTTGATTGCCGGAACATTAGTGGTTTGATGGCAGACAAAACAGCTTAATATGTTTTAATAATAATAATAATAATAATAATAATAATAATAATAATAATAATAATAATAATAATAATAAAACACACGGAAAAAAGCATCACTCACTGTGCGTGGCGAGCCACTCGTCGAGGTCTAGGTAGGGCGGGATGGCCACCAGCTTGAAGAAGTCAGCGTCCGAGACGCGCTCCCTGAGGTTGTCCTCCTGCAGGTACTCCTTCTGCTGCTCCTCCCCGAGGCCCGGGGGCGTGGGAGAGTCCTTGTCCTTGCGCCGCCCTTTCCTGGGGAAGGCAAAACAAAAAGGTGGAGAGAATGATGAGCTTGGTTGGTTTCTTTCTTAACGCCTGACGTTTGTCTGTTTGTCTATGCTGTGGTAAGTTTTGTTTCTAAGCATTCAATTTCCAATGTATTGTCAGCAACTTTATATGGTAAGTCGCGGACGGTTCAGTTAACAAGACAATTTTTTTAAGTCTAAGAGAGGGGAGAAGTAGATAGATAGATAGATCGATAGATAGATAGAGAGAGAGAGAGAGAGAGAGAGAGAGAGAGAGAG
>RQTK01000274.1:491325-550784 GCA_003991915.1 Elysia chlorotica | reverse complement strand
TATTAAATGAACACTTTTGGAGAATACTTATTAAGGGTGCATTAAATGAGCATGAAGGCTTTATATCTATTTTTGTAATGAAAAAATAATAAAGATTCTGAACTATAATTATATGTTATTTAATGTTTTTAGAATTTCATTGAACTTTTTAGAACCAAGAATAATATGGGAAACATGATTTTTTTTATTGTAATTCAATGTTTCAGGATAAAGAAAGCAGTGTTTGTAAATATATTAAACCCTCTGAAATGCTCAATGATATACAGCATAGTATTTATTTAAATGCTCGTGGATTTTCAAAAGCAATTAAATATCATGTACATTAAAAGAAACTGAAAATGTGAGGAATGGGAACCTTTAAGTGTATTCATATTGTGTTATCCATAGCCTAGGCAACTGATAAACTAGAAAGTGTTGTAAGGAGAGACATTCACACCTCTTTGTATGAAACTATTTCTTTTAGTGTATGTTTTCTTGCTGATGCAGGTGATATGCTAAAATTACAAACACAAGTCTTAGCTTGTTTTCATATTATTTGATGCTGTGATACAAAGTTTCTGCAAGGGCAATGCATGAGAGACATGATTAAGAATCATTAATCTGAGTTCTTAGACCTCCACCCCCCTCCCACCCTCACTTAAAAAAATCCTCTTTGCTTTTAGCAAAATTGAACTGTGACCTTTATGCTGATTGGACATCATGCACGCTTTGACTTAAACTCTGTGTAGGATTTCTCAGGGAATCTTGGGGACGTAAAAAAATAGTCTAAGTACCACGAGTTGTATTGAATGCTGCTTCATCCCCCTTATTTTACAAAAATTACGCTTTGTGCATAAGTAGGCCTTGGTTATACTGGAAAAGCTATACCATTCAACAGAAATAGAACATAGTATGATTCACAGTTTATTGCAGTCAGTATTTTGAAGTAAAACTGAGAAACATGCAAATGTATTTTTGTTTGTTTGCATTATGGGGTTCTTTGCTTTACTAAGTACATAGTGCAATGTGCGAATTAAATGGATGAATTCATAAATTCATTGGTCTATGTCTAATGATAGAGGATATATATGGGACTTAGATTTTCTTAATTATAATTATTGCATTGTTTCAAGCTTTACAAATTTTCTATAAAAAAAAAAAACAATTCCTCTATGATGACTACAGTGGATTTGGTCTTGCATTTTGGATTTTCTCAAGCCATCTTGACAATCTAAATTTTCACAGCTTTTTCACCTTTATTTTTTGCCTTTTTATCATGCTTTGATCTTACAGTTTTGGTATATCATTATGTTATTATTACAATTATTATTATTATTATTATTATTATTATTATTATTATTATTATTATTATATTATTATTATTAATTATTATTATCATTGTTATTGTAGAATATATGTAAAATTTCTTTAAGAAAAAAAGAGTACTTTTTGTAAAGCTTGATAGAATTGTTCCTTAAATACAGAGTTTAGCTATCTTTTTTTATCCAGTATGTAGAGGCTAACACAATTTTCTCAGAGGTAGTTTGAAAAACTCAACTGTTGTTGGTTTTTGTATTTTTTTTTTTCATTTTGAATTGTTTATTTGTCATTTTTATAATCTAGTTTTTTTTCATTTCCTAATTATATCAGTTAGTTTACACAAACTTATGCTTCAAATTTTAATGAATTTTTTTAATACTTCTGCAGGTTTCATAAAGCAAGCAAGAAAAGAAAACTTACAGGATTCAGCTTTAAATTCACTCAAGCAGGATAAAGAATGTACAATTGCCAAAGAACAGATCTGGAGTGGCAGTCTAGATAAGGAACGCAGCACTGAAACTGGAGATGATTTCTTCCCAGAGGATTTGGCCCTTTCTAACAGAGAAGGCAGTGTAGACAGTGCAAAGAGAGAGGCTGATATATTGAGGATTCTCAGGAGTAAATCTTCAGAATCGGAAGATGACGCTCATCTGGATATCATGGAACTACCTGATGATTCATATGTTCTGGAGCATGACTGTGATGAGGATGAGGAAGGTGAGGGTGTGTATGATGAAGCCAGTGAACATTTACGAAATCTCCTTGAGAGTGTTACCCAAAAACTCCTACAGAGGCCCAAACAGGACAGTGGTCAGGGTATAGAGGAGGTAGATGCACAAAGTTCAAGCAAAGGTAACATTAGTAACAACTCTGTGGTGGGAGAACTAGGCAATCAAGAGGGAGATCAGCAAGTCGATGTTTTGTGTGTCGGAGGTTGGGAAGGGAAAGAGCAGGAACCTATGCCAGGTGCACAAGAGAAAATTCACCTGTTAGGAAAAGCAGAGGAAGGAGGCATGGGCGAGACAATCAAGAGAGAGAATCATTTGGGGTCACAGAATGATGAGCAGTTTGTAACAGGTGAGGAAGGTGAAAAATGCTAGTAGTTTTAAGAGTGATAGAAGTATGACTGTTGGAAATAAAATTATTATATAAATTGAGAGCAATGAAATGTGTGTGTGTGTATATTTCATGAGTGAAAATGAAATACAAATAAGTTTAGGAAGATTGTCTTTTACATTCCCTCAGAATATTATCTGAATCCAATGTGGGATTAATTGAAGGTTAACAATTTTTGTTTTGTGTCTTTAGCTGTGATTTTTTTTAAATAAGATCTTATATCGCTATCTTATAAAGTATGTTTCCTGCTTGGCCTTTTGACCAAGATAAAAGTAAATTTCTTTTCTATGGGATAAAATTTCTTTTTTTTTTAATTAGTGATAACATACATTATTTCTTAGTTATTTTTGCCACTTTTTTTTAAACTAAATTAATTTTGAATAAAATAAGATATATAAAATTATAATGTTAAAGTTGCAATAGTTTTTAACTTATATTTTCTTAAACGATTGCCAGCAAATACATTTATTATCTTTATATGGCAGTGGCCAGTTTGTGTGAGGGAAGGTTGCCTTTTAAACTTTAAATGACCAGGATACAAGAAGAATGTTATTTTAAAAAAATGCACCCATGCATCTCATGCTACGAAGAGAAGATAAAATTCAACAATCTTTAATTTTCAATAGCCTACATTCTGTGAATGATGCAACCAATAAATTCTACACTTTATTGGACAATGGGTTTATTTCGAGAAAAAGAGTAGTTAAAATATTTTCTTTTAAAAATTTAACTGGAGCTTTTTTTTGTTCCAAAATTAGTTTCATGAAATGTTTTATATGCTTTTAGCTTTTGATCTATTGTTTCACTTTTAAAAGTCTTTTTCAAGTGTGATTGGGCTTTTAGAAAATTTGTTGGAGTAATGGATTTTCCACTGTTTGATACATCTTAAAAGCATGACTGATTGAACAAATATACTTCATGTTTTGATTGTCAGATGATACTGTTTCTATTGTTCTTTGTCATCAAAATGTGAGACTGAGACCAACAATAATAATAATATTAAAATGGCATTGATTTATGTGATATCAAATGTCAACATCCTATCTTGGGATGTGTTTTGTGCATAGGCTGTTTGTCTTCCATTTTAAGATAACCATCTATAAGCTGACGCTGGCAGCAGATTGTTGGAACCCTAAGTTAAACTGGTCATGATATTTTTAGGAACTGATGGGGTTTTTAAGTACCATGAGTTTGTCTCCAAAAAGAGTTCAACTTAATTATCAATATGGACCATTAAATTAAGCTGTGTTTGTATTTTTACATAGAAATTGAAGTAGCAGTGAGAAAACTGTCAAGCATTACAAGCTGGGGGATAAAATCAAGAGCTTTATTTGCAAGCAGGAAAAATACTGAAAAAATTGACTTTTAAAAAATGCATGAAAAGGCCTTCACTGCCTTAACAGATACTTTCGAAATAATAAGACACATTTTGTTTCTAATAAACTTGGTGGAAATGATTAACAGGTTCAGTTGTGGTCGTACCACAAAAGATTCACAACCTTTTCACTTTCATGGCCTTTATGGAAAACATCACAGTATAGAATCATCAATCAAGTTTAATGCATTTGAGCTATGCATTGATCGCTTATTGAACATTTCTAGCCCATTAGTATTTTTCTTAGCTTTTTCTTTTGTTCTTCATCATTGTTGTCATGGCTTATTCTTTTTGGACATAGCCTCTTACACCATTTTTGTTTTTATCCTGTTTAATATTTTGATGAGAGAATGTTGTGAAATACATACTAAATTATTCTAGTCTACTATTATTTATAAACATAAAAACGACGCAAAATTGCGAATTACTTCAGCTGATTTAGCTGAACAGTTGTATTGTTTGAGAGTTTGTTGCCCTTTATTGACGGTTGGCTTAATTAGGACACTCTAAGCAGCATACAGATAACACTTAGTATCGATTAAAACGATTGTTAGCCAATGACAACTGATGATTCAACACACAGCCTAATCAAACTAAATTGAAGACTTTAGTTCATTGGACCTACATCTTGTGATATAGACTATTTTTAGATTGATCTAGTTCTGTGACATAAATCGGCACTAGACTTTATCTAGAGGGGCCAACTGGCGCAAGTGGAAGAACACCTAGTTCACACTATAGGTGTCCAGTTCAAAATCAACCATCGGGTAAATTTATTTGTTGGATGTCATCCTCTATTGGTTGATTTTGTCAATGACCATGGTGTCAGATTATGATCAGCTGAGTTAGAGTCCCTGTCCTGTCTCTGTGTGACGACAAGTAAAGTTGTCAGTCTTGAGAACCGTTCGATATACATGTATAACCAAGCTGAAGACGTTAGCCGATAAAACAGACTTAATTTATATATCTTAATATCTATTCTAGTTTTATATATATAGTATCAAAACCGTTGGAAAAGCTGCGAAATCTATAAGAACTTAACCAGAGCCACATACAAGAAAATTGCTTTATGTATGCTAGAAAGCTTGATTTTCCCACACATCAATGCAAAACTTGAATTGAAGGCTCTTTACCCAAACGTCTTAAAAATACTATAAAATTATTCAAGTCATGCAAGGGCTGTATATTGTTGAGATGGTGTTACGACAGTGACACTGAGATGAAAATCAACACACACACAAAAAACACACATTTTTAGATAAAGCTAGACCATGGTGTACTTTTTAGTTATAATTAGGCTTCTCTTTAAGTCAATATTGATAACGGAACCTAATCAGCTAGACCATTGACAATGACTTAAGTTATTTATAGCTCAAAATCTGTATTTGCATTCTGTAAAGTTAGCAGCTATGCCACAGATGTCAAGTATTTAATTGAAGTTTAAGTTCCACCACTGTAATTATGCAAGTTTTTGGTCTATTTTTTACTTTAGTTTTTTCAGTTAAACTTTTGAAATGATTTCTATATCCCACTTTGTTTTTGTGTCATATTCACTGGCCTTAAGTTAAACAGCTTTCCTGATTATGCATCAATTTTTGCTTTTACCCTTTGGCATAAATGAGTTTCATTAGTTTTGATTTATTTTGTATAATCACTTTAATTAACAGGTCAGTGTACAATACAGTTACATCCTTTAGAATGCAACATTTTATTTTATTTTATCTCTTTGACAAAACACCTTCTGTGGAATGTATACATGATCACATTTTAAGCAATTTGTATGTTAAATAATGTTTGTATTTATTTATATACGTTCAGATGTCTCGCAAAAGGTTAAAGCTGCAATGCGAATAGTAAAAAATGTGCTCATTATGATAGCTCTTTTTTGTTTTCTTGCTGCAGATTTCATTGCTGGCAGCATGAAGTACATTTCATTGTTTAATAATGATCTGATTGTAAATTAAATTTAAACTACATAGCTTAACCAGCAGCTATTTATAATTTAAATTATTATACTTTGGTTGTCTAATGGTGTGAGACTTGCAACATCCTTGATTGAGTTTGGATGAAAGGGTGCTAATTTTTATTTTTATCTTGTCTTGAAATCACTGTGTTGATTTAATTTTTTGTCCATATTTTTCCCCTACAGCATTTTATTAGTGATATTTATTATCACTACAATGTACATGCATTTGATCTGCAGTATGTTTATTGTGAGGTGCAATCTTATATTTTTAAGTTATTAAATTTTATTACATCCATGATCCTCATTCTTAAAATTAATTTTACAAGAGTCCATGACAAAAAATGTATATGTCAATAACGTTCCATGTGATATTTGATGGTTGTGTGTGTGAAGCAGGTCTTCATTTTCTTAGGATTAACAAAACTTTTAACATTAAACATTGTCATACTAAGCCAGTATGCTGTATATTTTTCTTCTCCTCTAAATGAGCCTAACAAAATCAGAGTTTACAAATGGAATGGTAAATGAATCTAACCAGAAATAGAATTTCAATCTATCAAGACACATTCTTGACTTTCTGTTTACTTTTTGCTGCTGTTTTGTGATGTAAAATAAAAGTAACGCTTTTTTAATAATAATGTGAACATTTAGATTTACAAAGGATATTTCCTTGCTCTTTCTGTATTACACTTTCTTGACAAATTGGGTTACGTTAACTTGTAATTTAGAAAAAGAGAAAGGACACATTTTGTTATTTATAAGAACAGCCACAAAATCTACATTACATTTAGTCCAAATAATCCCAATCCTAAAAATGGGAGTTCTTTATTAATTTCACTAATTAGGAATGTGATTTCACCAAACATAGAAACCTCTTATTTATGTTCGTTGGATAATCAAGCAAGATGATTAATTAATGCTAACCATTACAGCTTGTTCCAGTCTTTAGATCTACTACAATATGACGTTTGTGTTTCTTGAACATCTCTCATGTCTTTCAGCAGAGTGAAATAACTTTTTGCAACATCATCATGTTTGCTAAAAATGTACTGAATTTGGATATTGTTCTGAGTAATTTATAACAATTATGAGTTTGAATTTTTGTTTAAAGCAAGCAAATTAGAGATAAGCCTAAAATTACTCCCAATTGCCTCCCCCACCAATAACATTCTTTCATACAATACAGCAGTGAGTGAGTGACTGCAGAGGGTGGCCCAATCAGGATGCTGAATTACCAAGCACATGAGGGCAATTTAACTACTCTCGACCTCTCTATGCATTCAGTCACAAAAATATGTTATACAAGTAAAGTGGAACACGTTTAAATCGAAATTTTAGGTCTAATTTCAATTTAGGTTTAAATATATGTTGGTTTAAACATAGCCAAGATTAAATGAAAAAATAGAAAGGGGCATAAGCCACAAAATAAATTATAAATGTAGAGTTTGAAATTCCGTGTTTGTGACAGATTTTTGTTTTTGTCAATTTTTTTCTCATCACAGACATATAAAATATCCCACAATCTCAATCCAAACGGATTTTCCTAACCAATTCCAGACCATATATCGAGCATATTTTGTTTGGTTAGGTTTTTAAAGAATGACAGCAGGCGCTAAAAGAGTTGCTTGAATTATGATTCCTCCTTATCTGCCTTGCTGTCTGTGTGTTTGTCTCTCTCTCTTTCTGTATATCAATATGTAGATTTAGATCTAGACTAGTCTTCTTCATTTCACTTTTATAGCCGAAGCTTGTGATGCCAGGATCAAAGGTCGTCAGTAAGCTGGGAATCGCTCTTTTTAATAACCTTCCTTCCTCACATATTCTTTCAATTTCACGGCACTCCTTGACCTCTAGTCCTATATCTAGTAACCGTAACAATGTGTGTGCGAGCCTGTATTATTCGATCTTTTTAGTGACCTCCCCCTCATTCTCGAGTATCTCATTCTCTCTCCATCTTTTTAATGACCCCACACACACTCCCTCTCTCAAACTCTTGACTGTCTGACATCTCTCTCAACATTAACTCCTTTCTGGGCATGAAGTTTGAATTCCAGTGAGATAGCTGTCTGTTTTCTTCATGACATTGTCTCAAAATTCAAGTCTACGTTATGAGGAATGTGTAAAATGAAAAACTTCAATTTAGACTAGATCTACAGAGGTGATGGACTTCCACTTAGTTTGTGAAGCGAACCTAGAGTGGGGTTAAAGAAAATGTGTGCCTTGAAAAAAAAAAAAATTAGGTCGATCTTATTAAGATTCCTACTCTAATCCAATCAACAGTAGCCGGCAACCAAACGTGTGTAACAAATAATCAGCCAATCTTCCTTCCTCACATATTCTTTCAATTTCACGGCACTCCTTGACCTCTAGTCCTATATCTAGTAACCGTAACAATGTGTGTGCGAGCCTGTATTACGGCAATTTGACATCGCCTAAGTTTGTCTGCCAAGCAGTCACTAAGCCAGTCTGGTCTATACATGTAATCACATATGCACAGACAGTGACGAGTGATGCAATGTTTGCTTGGCTTCGCACATTTGGTGTTAGAGACTGTGTTGGGCTAAGTCTAGATGGCTCGCGCTGATCAGCGTGTAACTGTAAAAAGTGATGCAACAACGCTTGGCTCCACACATTTAGTGTTAGAGACTGCATAGGGCTAGACCCAGAGAGCTCACAATGATCAGCGTGTAGCTGTATAAGCATATTGCTAGCGCTGATAATTAAGCAAGAGGTAGGCCTTGTTAGTGATAGATTTAATAACTCATGGCTGGCGGGGTGCTGCATTGAATTAAGGAGGGAAAGGTGTGTCAGAATACACTGATTTTTATAGAAACTCTACAACCCAGGGGGATGAAGTGAGTAATTTCCTTTCAGTTTGCTGATAGTATACTGGCCAAAGATTTCTGTTTACCGTAGGTTTCATATAAGGAAAAAAGAAGGAAAACTGCAATTATTTAAATTTTTTTTCGGTTCAGCCGTTTTTGCTTTAAGTGTGTTCCACTGTACATGTACTAAGTAGAGGTTCAACAAAGAGTCTTGTTTTTTGTTGTCGTTTTTTTTAATTACAGCGGGAGGATGTTTCAACTGATCCAAACTAAACAGATTTATATTTCAAGTGTAAGAACTGGGGCAAAGATAAGATTGCAAACATGTCAATTTATTTTCATGAGAATAGAGGGAATCTAATCTATTTCAAGTTTTATGAATGGATTTAGAGTATTCAAAACATTTGAGTTGTTCAGAGCCAAATTGCCAAACAGGATCCATTCCAATGTAAAAAGTTTGATTGTTAAAAGAAAAAGATTGGCAATGCTACACTTTCACACAAAGAAATACTATTCAGATCGAGAAAATTGAAATTTGAACTTTAATTTCATTGGCATATTTGCATTAAATTTTCAGTTAATCTGAATCATATGACTTAAATTTGATGCATCAATGTTATTTTTACTGTGTACATTTTACACTTCTGTACTAACATTGAAAAGACAAACCAAACAACCAAAACAAAATTGCCAATAATGAAGAACTTGCTTTTTATGAAACAATACATGTCACTATTTTAGTGAAATAGTTGTGCATATCCTTTAAATGACTTCTCAAAATATTCATCAGCAGCAATGACTGACGAAAAAATTACACGAGTTCATTTTTTTAATGAATAGCCTATATTTCATCAGTTCTTAAAATAAGAGATCGGCCTGGCATAATTATGCATACACGCATATACGCCTGATATATTCATGATTATTTACAATAATACATTAACATATTTATGTACTCTTCAGTGTATAGTTAGAACCAAGATTAAAACCTGAATAAACAAACAGAATATACCAGCAAGGAGAAGATATTATTGCGCTTGAGACAACCAGTATGAGAAGGCTGGCTGAGCGTGCGGGGCTGTCTGATACTGAGAGGAAGCAACTGGCACTGGCTGCTGGGGAGGCTGCTGAGCCTGATGGTATATATGACTCGGCTGAGGTTGAAGCTGCACTGCTGCAAAATGCTGCTGAAACTGGGGACTAGAAGTTGGCGGGGGAGGGGGAGGCCCTCCTAGACTATAGGATGATATAGGGGGAGGAGGTCCTCCCAGACTATAGGATGATATAGGGGGAGGAGGCCCTCCCAGACTGTACGATGAAGCTGGAGGAGGAGGGGGAGGTGGCGGAGGGCCTCCAACAATATGCTGCGGAGCATTGGGCATGGAGAAAGGTATTGCCCCTACCCCAGAGGTAGTCAAGGCATAGCTTTGAGGGGGTGGCATAACACCTGCAGCGGAAGAAATGGCTACAGAGTACTGTTGGAACGGTTGTCCGCTTGAGACTATCAAAGCAGGGGGCTGTTGAGGGAGCATCTGCTCTGAACCTGTGTGGTTGGCCTGGGACACGGCGATATGCTCCAGGTGGTGGAACTGTGGCGGTGGTTGCTGCTGGTGCTGCATTTCCAGCTCAAACAGTTCCTGCGAAGTGTGTGGTGGCGGCGGCGCCAGGTGGGGAGCCAGGTGCTCAGGCTGGCCCACAGGGTGCTGCTCTATGATGACGTGCCTCTGGGGCGGATGTGGGTGCTGGGCTAGGTGCAAGCCTGGTGGAGGGGGGAGGCCTGGGTGCTCAATGACAATCTGAGTTCCTGGAGCTGGACCCTCTGGCCGCGGCCCCTCCAGGTGGATGTGGGGCGCCAAGTGAACGTGGGTAGGATCAGAGTGGTGCAAGATATGACCATGGGTGGACACTGGGTGAATCGCTCGCAGCTGGTGAGAGGGATGACTCTGCGCCAGCACTGCCCCTTCTGGCGGAGGAAGTGGCTGTTGTTCTTGCGGGATATTAGGTGGCAGGTTTGGGTCCGAAGGCATGCTGGGATACCGTATAGGTTGGCCTTGGTACTGTGGAGAGACTGGATGAACCGTATCTTCAGCACTGTCATTGTTTGCTCCATCATTCTCTTCCTGCAATGTTTGTCTACTGCCTGGTTCATTGGCAGGCTCAGTCTCCTTATTTGCATCAGCATTGGAGACATTATTCTTGTTCTTGAGAATACCTGTCAAAAAAGAAAAAAAAGTTGGGCAAACATTTAAAAAAATGCCTGTTTTAAATCTAAAATTTCCAACGTAACAAAACAGGAGTTTCAGACCAAATTTGTAATCAATAAATGTTTTGGATAAAACTTTCTCAGAAATTCAACCTTCCTTTAACTGAGTTAGGGCTCAAGGTAGATAGCTCACAGATATGGTAGAGTCCAAGGATGGCGGGAATATATAACAAAGAAAGGTGCAACATTAAAGGTGACTTAATACTTTTGAAAAATTAAAGCTTATTTTTCTATTAAAAACAATTTTGGTAATAAAAATTTACCTCTGATCTTTTTCTTGTCTGGCTCAAAAGGATTTGGGCTGGGGCCCCTTGGTCTTGGTTCTGGGCAAGGAAAAGTAGTAAGTTTTGAATGATTCTGACAAAAAAAGAGAACTTAATAGACATGCAATTACATGTGGCACTTACATGCACAAAATTCCTACAAGTGAGAATTATTTTATCAATAAAATGTCTCTCTCTTCATTGTAGATCCAAACAAATTACTTTGCTATACACCTTTTCTTTTCTGCAACACTCTCTTTTCAAAGAAAATATCACAAACTTTAGGATATCTTCAGGGTTCCAAGCAACCCGCAACTTACCCCATGGTAGTTCTGGTGACTTTGGAGGAGGCATTGAACATCGCATTTCCTCTTCTCTAGGCACAGCCTGTGATGACAATGGTGAAGGTGGAGGTGGTGGAGGCATTAAAGCTGCTGAGCTTGATGATGGTACCTGCAGTCTGAAATGTAAGAAAAATATTCTAATGATCAAATGGATAAAGAAGAAACAATAATATGAGCCATTCAAAACAGAATCTCAAAATTACCCTGGTGAAGCTTAATTTTGAGCACAAGGATTAAGATTTTGCTCAAAGTATGCATCATTTAAATCAAATTAAGCCACTGAACAGGAGTAGACTTCAGAGATACTGTCATTATCCTCATTGATCTCTCAGGTCCCACCTTACACAAAAATTATGGTTCACCCTGAATAACTAGAAACTTTTTATACAGACAGCTGACACCTGAACATGCAGTTCAGAAAGATAATACTTGGGCGCTCTAAAAAAATAACTTTAACGACACAAAAATACCACTGAGAAAAGTGATTTAATGATTTGATTTGAAATAAAAATTGTGAAAAAATAAAGATTTATGTTATCTTATGTAACCTGATGTCAACAGCCTGCGCCATCTGCTGGACTGTGGGTGAGTGTGGAGGGCCAGCCATTGGCGGGGGGACCATAAAGTGAGAGGCTGGCACCAGCTGGGGGTGTGGGGGCTGGCCTGGGGGGTGCTGGAACTGGTGTGGAGGCAGAGGGCCCTGGGGCTGGTGCTGGAAGTGGATGTGGTGTTGCCCCGCATGGGGCTGGGGGAGCAGGGCTGGATGTCCGGCCAGGTGAGGGAAATGGGGGTGGGCTTGCTCCTGGGGAGGGGGCGGACCCAGCTGGATCATGTGATGCTGCTGGACGTGGGTGGCTGATGGCGGCTGGGACGCGGCCTGGGAGTGCGGCGGGGGGCTCGACTGCACCAGGTTCACGAGGTGAGGTGGGCCGTGCTGAGGAGGAATAAATTAAGAGGGCTAACAACAAAGAATAGTTGAATTCATCAGCATTATCTGGGGAGGTGGCAAAGCCTTGATTGATTTTTTTAAACCTAGAAGATAGAATGGTTTCAGATATTTTTCAAAGGAAGGAGCTATGCTCTTTACTTCAAGAATAATTGCATGATAAGGATGCTAAGACAATGAATAAAAGGAATTTACTTGTCAGTTTACAGTTTCATAGAAATACTATAAAAAGAATCCAATTAGATGGGGGATTTTTTGGTAATGAAAGAGATGTTTGTTTTCCAGCGCATGGATGACAAGAGAAATGTTTATTTACCTGATATCCAAGAAGATTCTCTGAAATGTTATCATCCTTTTCCTCAGTAAATCTGCGCTTTGGCATTTCATCAAGTTTAGGTGAACTGTAGTAGGGTACCCCTGATGATGCTACAGTATACACCACTGAAGATGATACTGAGTAGGGATGCTGGTGAGAAAAATCCATAGTCATGTATTTTTGGAGGGAAATATCTTTCAATGTTTATTCAGATTTAGGGAGAAACCATTTGTAGTTTAACAATATACCACTGCAATGTATAGATCTACTGATTGTGTTTTTATATAGCAGTTACTATTACGGTTCCAATGAATTTGAGCCACAGTAAATTATGTCTGTAAACAATCTGTGTAAGATCAATATCAACCCCAAAATTTCTATGAAGTATCAACATTAAAGTTTACTGAAGGCATCATAGCCTCACATAACTACAATTTAATCTTTTTTTTTTCTAAATGGACTTAAGAATTGATCAACGGACCTGAGGAGCAGGTGGGGGTCCCATCATGGACTGAACCTGCACTGGTAACGGTTGGGGGTGTGGGTGTGGCTGTGGCTGACCCATCGGAGGGGGAGGTCCTGGCTGCATCATCGAGACCACTGGCTGTGAGACTAGCTGGAGGGCCGGCTGCACGCTCGTGTACACTCCCCCCGGCTGTAGAGGGGGAGGGGGGAGAGCCTGAGGGACAGGGGGGGCAGGTGCAGCAGCCAATGCTTGTGGTGGCTGGACTAGCTGTGGGGGAGGGGCCCCATGCGGTGGTGGCTGGCTCAGAATCAGTTGCTGCTGTTCCATAACATCTGAGGAAAAAAAATAGAGCCTTTATAAAGTAACTTTAAATCGTTGTGGGGAAATACCTCATGTCTCAATATGTCAATATAAAGGAACAAATACAATAAAAACAGATAAATCTTGAAAAAAGCAGAGATTTAATTTGAAGGGCTAATGCCTTGACTTATTTTGCGTTTTGAGATGTCAAAAAAGCAAATTTTTTTTGTATTGTTTCTGACTGTTATATTACATTTTAACATAAAAAATATTTTGGTGGACAATTCATAGGACCATTTAAAACATTGTTTTGGGGAAGAACTTGAGTAAAAAAAAAAGAAACCTCTTTGAGCTTAAAATAAAATTCAGATCTACTAATGACAAATTTTATAGACTTTATGTAATGCTAACAGCTTTGAAACTCCCTACTGATCTTGAATAAACAGACTGTAAATATTATGTCCAATAGTGTTAATGAAACATAGATATTAATAATGATAAATAATAAACAGCATTTATATAGCTCAAAACCACCCTTTGAGGCTGTTTCTATGCACTTAACATTATATTGATTATTTTTTTAATGAGAAAAAAGCACACACATAGGATGATAGGCCTACATACACAAAAACATGTTTACATTGCAGCACTAACAGCATCTGTACAAGTATCTAATAAGCTTTTTTTTTTTTATATTCAGGCAGTGTGGCAGATTTTTGCACTTTCGGTGTGTAGTATTCCATACTTTGGGTCCTGCATGGCTAAAAGCTCTTTCGCCACAACTTTTCAGGTTCATTACAGGCATTGTAAGACTGATGTTATCAGCAGATCTTAATGATCTTACAGGCTTATACAAACTTATGAGTTCTAACAGATACTCTGATGACATATTATAATATAAAGCTTTATAGCAAAACATTGCCAATTTATACTATATTATGTGTTTGACAGGTGGCCAGTGCAATTCCTTTAGAAAAGGAGTTATTTGCTTTCTCTTGTATTTCTATATGCCACATAACTTGCTTCAGTACTAATTTTTTTTTTTTTTTGAGAACACGAGTAGATTAGACACAGGTCCATAATTTGAAATTTCATTCACTTCTAGTTCAAGTTTCTTAATTAAAGGTTTCACCATTGCCTGTTTGAATATTGACATGAAAATTTTGGACACAAATTTCTGAGAACTCATTTCCAGAGATTTTAATGAATTTGATGAACTAACAAACATGCTAAATCTTTGGAGGCCTAATAGATAGTCTTACTTGGCTGATGTGGTCCCAGCATGGATGGTGCAGAGACAGGCAAAGCATTGACCAAAGGCATTTGGGTCAGTGTCAGGCTTGAAGGAATCACCATGGGAGGACCAGGCCCTGCGCTCTGAATAGCTGATAGAACAAAACAAAATCGATGTTCTCATCAATGTATATCTTTATTCTGTTTTAAGCAAGACTATTGAATTGGGGTGTTTTTGCTTGAATGATAATCTCAAAAGCATGTAAAATTCTCAGCTCTTTATCCCTGTGCCAGCTTTACAATCAATTATTTGGGAACCCAAAATAAAATGATACGACATTCAGAAGAACAGTTCATTCGCTTGTTTACCTCAAATTATGTTCTTTAAGTCATTTTTTTTTTAGATTTTTTTTTTAAATGATAGTGATTTATTTATAAACCATACAGGTGGCTTAGAACTGGCGGATATTTGGATTTTGCAAAGAAGAAAAAATACTAAAACCCTGAAAAGGGATCATCGATGATTGTTTTTACTACTACAAAGATGTAGCATTTAATATTAAATATTTATATCACAAACAGCAAACTAACAAACTGCAATTTGTTTGTTTATTGTTGTTTTTTTCATTTACAATTAAAATATTTCAACTGAAATTTTCTTTTGGTTTGTGCAAATATATGTGAAAGACAAAGCGTAAAATTAAATGTTCACAGAAAATTATAGCCAAAGAAAGAAAATTTAGAACAAAAAATGGGTTCATTTTAATCAGTTAACATGTCAAAACAAAGCCAGAACTACAACGCTTGCACAGCACACTCTCAATTCTACTCTTATTTCTTTAATAATATGAAGAGTTGAGATTATGCAAAGGGCATTTTTTTTGGATACTCTTTCAATATCTAAAAAGCCTATGCCTAACACGGGTTGGTGACACAACAAAGCATGATGGTAAGGGAAAGTTTGCTAAAAAGAAAATTTCTATGAGCAGAGGGATACAGTGATAAACCATATTTATTCCATCTAAGGGTAGAATCCTATAATTGTACAAGTTCCATCAAAAGGAAACTTGATAAAAACACCTACCTTGCAGTTGTGGCATCTGATTAGCAACAGAAGCAGCTGGGAGCATCATTTGAGGTGGGGGACCCAATGGCTGCACTGAAAATGGAAAATGATATAACAGATAAGATAATAGGCAGTACAAGCTAAAGGTCATTCTGATGCATGGTGACTAAAAGGTAATATTAATATTTTTTTGTAGATACACAAGAAGCAAATTATTTTTTAATTTGCTTTTAAAGAAAAGAAAATACATACTTAAAATAATCTGATGAAAATCGCAAATTATGGGTTTAAAAAAGGTGCCCCAAAACAAGCTTCACCAAGAATAATAACAATGGAAAAAGTAAAAAATTCTTGAACTTGCAAAACCTTCAAAGTTGTCAAATGCACATGTCTGGAAAAATATACATGAGGCTATATGTTTATATATTCACTTGTGAATACCATTTTCAATACCCTAAGATGACACAATGGAGGGCTAAAGGCTTCGAGGAAGAGGCTCACTGCAAGACTTACAACTTTAGGATGGTAATTTTTATCCCTACTTTTAGCATAAGATTTATAACAATGGAAGGAAAAGTGTAGAGAATTGAAATAATAAATAACGTAGTAACATAAAAAAAAAAAGTTTTGCAATAACCGCAACAAAAACATTAGGCCATGGGTGATGTGAGTGTTGAAATTCCCAGAAAACAAAGTCCCTATGACTCTCTCCAGCACTATTTATTTAAAATGTAGAAACATTTTTTTTCTTTGAACTGTTGATGAAAATCTAGATTGACACCATATTATATGCTGTAATGCTGTAGAACAGGAGAATACAGTCTGAATTATGATTGGAGAGCCAGCATAAGTACTCCTTCAACACTTACTCTGAGGTGGCAAAGCTTGCAACTGGTGCTCCTGCACAGGAGCCATTTGGGCTGGTATTAGTTGCTGCTCTAAATAGGGAGCTGATGAGTAAGCAGTTCAGATTTCATTTGAGAGAAAATACAATCTTAGTTTATCTCTATAAAAAAAAAGGCAATACAATCTAAAGGAGTTCTGTGGAGAGAAAGATGGCTTGTTAATTTCTATGTGTATATAATTTTCAAAGATTCAGGATCAAAAGACACTGAGGTAGAAAAAAAAGGATATAAAGTCTATTAATTGTGTTGCAACTTACGGCATTCACTTTTACTTCTCTATATGTCCACCCATGAAATTGCATAAATATAATCATTATTTTCAATGTTTTCTGTAGAGTAAATCCTAAATTGTGAAGTCAAATCAAAACAGAATAACAGTTGTGTCCATTTTTTTTAAATCCTGAAAGAAAGAAAATACATCAAAACATATAATAACCAGTTCAAAAGGTATGATAAAAACAGAGACATTTGAAATTGAATACATTCCTCCTTTCCTTGGCATTTTAAAATAAAAAACAATGTTTAAAAAACCAACACCCAAAAAGTGTTATGAATCATGATATGATGAAAAAGATCTTTAGAGACATACATTTTCCCTTAAAGCCATTTGCTACAGCCACTACTGACCATTTTAACTTCAACATTCTAAAAAAAAAAATTCTTTCTATCCATGACCTAAAGAAGAAATATTTGCATTACTGTAACAGCCAGCATTAACAGTAGATTTGAAATTCATAACAAATTGTTGATGCAGTGAAACAGGGGGAGGGGCATTATCTACAGATTTTTTAAAAAAATGTGTCAAATACAAATACACAATTGAAAAAGAAAAAAAAAGATAAATAAAGGTCTGTTTATAAGTGTCCGAGTTCAGCACCTGGACTACCTTTCACACAGAATTCAAGAGGAATACAAAATAGTAAACGTCAGATAAAATGAGAATGTAATACGTGATGAATTTCAATCTAAATATAAGCTCATGAAACATTAATTCCAGTAAAAATTGAAAAGATAGTTAAACCCGGATGCACACCTTGGCTGACCCTGCATCTATTTGTGGCTGAAAATCACACAAAGTTTTTTTGGGTTTTTTACATTAAAAAATCACCATATGACCCAGATTGCCACAATAATATTACATACTGCAGGGGAGAATTATGTGACAGCATAAATATACTATTAGTTTTGGCTCCACAAATGATGAATAGAATTATGATTGTGAATCTTTTGAAATCACATTCAAGCTTCAGAGAATATAACAAAAAAATAATCTTAATGGAGGCCTACGAAATCTGAAAAACAAAGTATTATATTAATGAAGAGTACACTTAATCAACAGTAAAAGCACCCGATACATCAAACATCTGCAGCCCCTGAAATCCAAGTTAAATTGAAAAAAAAAAATTTTAAAAGTTGTGAAGTATGGCAAAAACAAAAAACAAAAAAAACTTATTTTGTCTGCCAATTTGTAGCCTTTAGTTTTAACTTTAGCATTTTCTAAAGGATGTTCAACCAGCAAAATTCTCTTAATATAGGAGAGTTGTATCGATTTGTGCTCAACCAAGTTACAGCACAAACCTTCTTATCTCTCCAGAGGATGCACAGTTATATTATTTTTTCCAAAGTTGGAAGTTTTTTTCTGATCGTCAGATTAATCACACAAAAAAATGAAACTGGACTTCAGATTTCTGAAAGGAAGAAATTTTCACCTGACTGCCTGTTAATAAAAATTAAGTCATGTAACAGAATATATGGACAATACCAGATAAATGAGATTTTCATAGTAGCCTGAGAAAAAAAGGACTATTAGAAACATACATTATTCCGCTAGGAGAGTCTAGTTGAAAATTCACTTTGCAATATTTCTTTTTTTTTCTCTGGCCTAAAATAGATGTAGATGTTTGTGAAGCTTTCATCCCTAAAAAGGACTGAAATTATAATAAAAGCGCAGGTGACCATTATAATTTGATACCGAGATATGACATGTGCAAGATGCAGACAAAAACTAATATCATGCACACAATCCTAATTTTTCAGACAAGGCAAACTTTGTATCCATCTCCCACTGCTGAAGATAAAAAGAAAAATTGTTTTAAAGATAAATTAACTTAACACCACTTTTGATTTATAAAAAAAATTAAAATCATACGTGTTCCAGTGAAAGATATTCATTTTATAGTTTAATTCACTTTCTGTTCACTACCAGAATACAAGCGACTACAGTACATATTTTAAGTAGTTTCTATTTTTATGTTTTATATAATAGTTATGGTCTTCAAATTCAAATTTAAGAGGCACACATAAACATTTCTACACAGAAGGATGTAAGACCACTGTCTTTCCTCGTGCCAGCTATATTATGAAAAGATATGTGCACTTAACTGAAAATGAATCAGAAACAGGCAGGTTACAAACCTGCAGTTATATCATCAGGTAGAGTCATTTAAATGGAATAAAATGTCAATGGTGTAGCTTTGCTGCAGGCTATAAAGCTAATAAATAATATAAAGCAACAAAATGTTAACCCAGCAGTCTAATATGAAGATTACAAATTTGGCTCCCTCCTTTCATTTTACATAAATGTTACTCTAATACTCCTTCCCCCAAATATGTATTAATTCAGAGAACCAAAACAGGTGGTTACATCAAAAACTGGTTAATTACATGACCAACCATAACCGAGTTGGCTTACACAACATATGAGGATTTGGAAGAGACCAATAGGTACAGGCAATGGGAATAGTAACTTCAGATATGTTGAGCTCTTTTCGTTTCTTTGAGTTTCTTGGCTGAGAACCTGGTCTTTTTACCTAGTGGTGTTTAATTTAAGAGGAATAAAAAGGAAGCAAAAAGCCGAGAGCTCCCCAATGATGAGGGAAGAGCAAGGGGCTTAATTAGTGCAGACTTACGCTGCTGGCGTACTCCTGTGATCAGCCCTGTGGGCACAGATGGAGGCAAGGCCGCCAGGGCCTGTTGGAAACTGACATATGATTGCTGCACCTGGGTAAGAAACCAAATAAATTTCATGGGTTAGCTTAATACCAAGCCCTGATCAAGAGCCAATACACAGCCAACCTCTGTTCTAGTGCAGAAGCAGAGGTGTTTTCAGGGGTGTTTCAATGGAAAAAGAATTATGCATTCAAGGACAGGAAAATTTCATAATCGTGCCCATTGTGCCACCCAAATAGAATTTTGAGGCTTAAAAAGACATGTTTCAAATAAATTCTTGCATTGTTCAGTGGAAAATTACAAAAAAGGTAGAACAGTTATGATAAAAAAAAGTACATTTGGTTGGCACAATGTTACTCCACAGTTTATGTTCATTCACTCACAGAATGATAATATCACATATATATTTTCTACTTCAATCATGCACGTGGATGATTCAATTCTCTACAGGTATAGTGAACAGATTTTCTTTGAGAAATGACTGACAAAAATACTGCATCACATCAAATTCTTCACAACAAAAGTACAATGACCCTTTCTAGATGAATGATGATTCACGAATTGGACTTAGGTAACCAATTTCAAGGATTGAGGAGTAGGGACAAAAGGGAAGGACTAAATGCTATAGGTAGATAGATTAACAGGTCCAGACACTTCCCTCCAGATTCTGAGAAACTTGTGAAGAGGAATTAAAAAAATGTAGATAAACAAAGGTTGACATGAAGAAAAAAAAGAACAAGGACAAATTTGGACCAAAGTATTTGAAACAAAAATGTATGTCTCACCCAAATATCTAAAAAGGCATTGTGAAAACAAGTCATTAAAGTGCAATTAAAATGCTTTTAATTTTATCCTATAAAATACAAATTTCAGTGCAACTGTTATGAGGGCAAATGAATTAAATACTTTATATAGATGCGCTACAAATCCTTGTTGAATATAAACTAAAATGTTCAACTTAATTTTTCTTAAGGCTCTCTCTGCTATATCTCTGTACTTTTAAAAGAGTTGATTCATTTAACTTCTTAGATCTCTTAAATTTACAAAATAAAGATTTATATTTTTTCCACATTCTATAAATATAGAATCTTATTACTAAGTTTTTAATTACACAAATAGAATGGGCTTTCTCTGTAAAAGAAGCATCTAATTTAAAAAAACAAGAGACAATGTAAAAAAATAGCTTACTTTTGCTATTGGCTTTCTAAATTTGATTTGTACCTGCAGCAGGTCATATTACAAATATGTTTTTTATCCTAAGAAAATTAATTAAAAAGTACTTAATTTCCAAAACATATAATATCAGTTTCAAACAATTCACTCATTCACTCATTCAAAAACTGTGGAGTATGACCCTCAATATATAAAACTTTTCATTGGGAGATGTACACTGTTATTTTTTTTAAAAGCAGTAGTCCGGCTTTAAATTTTTTTTTTCTTTGAGGGGGGAAATATAGCTTGGGTAAAGGGGTACCGAATAAAGAAAAGCAGATAATGTATTATTTATATAATACATACTAGATAGATATACCCCCACCCCCAGTTAACAATATGTCATGGCTTAGTCAAGGGGATAAACAAAAGATGAGATTATTGGGGTATATCCAAGCGCTGAGTTCAGCTAAATAAGCAATTAATCTTCTTTAGATCATCAGGTCAGAGTGAGCATGGCAATACCTGAAATATAAAAACTATTAGCAGAGAAGCAAGAAGAAAATTGCATTTCTTCATGTCTTAGATATATTTTTTTAGAAAACAATTGTGATAGAAAAACGTCTACAGGCATTTGTAAACATCTCTGATCAAAAGAGCAGAGCACATAAAGCATACATAGAGAATAAAGGATTGTGTGTGTTTTATATCATTCAAAAGATAAAATAATTATGTTCATGCTATCTGCTCATTGTTATTCCAGTTTTAGCAGGTAAATTATTTAAAATCATTACTTATAATGATGTAATACAGTTAAGATACAAAAAATGTATATTTATAAAACCAGAGTTAATTCAATTGCATTAGAGATACTACTGTATATGTTTATTGTTTTTCAAAATTCATATGTATAGTTTTTTTTTAAATATACAGTATTGAACTTACTGTTTGAATGAGATTCTCAGCTAACTTTTTTGCTTCTTGAAGGCCTTCAAAGGACTGTTGTCTAATTGATGTAAAAAAAACAAAAAAGCAAATCAGAATTGTATAATTAATGGTCGCAAAAAAATGTAAACTATACTTCTGATGATTTTTTTTAAAGATTGCCTCATCACAAAATATTAACTTCACTGATGCCAACTCGAATATTTTTTTAACAAACACTTTTGAGCAGGGGCACAAAACATAACCCCCCCTTACAAACCTGAACCAAACTCTGATCTGACAATTATTTTTAAAACTGCAAATCTGTAAATTTATAAGAAAATTGTAATCATTGATACAGGCTCCTTACATTAAAACATGACAAAACATGTCTAAAACATGTATTTATAGGCATCACACCTTAAAGGTTTAAGCTTGGGTAGATGTGATAAACCTTAAATTCAAAGTGAACCCCCCAAAATTTTTTTTAACTTAAAAACTTTGCACCGTGTGGGGCCCTCTCTGAGTTTCAGTTGAGTTAGTTTAGCGTCCAACGTGAAAACTATATAGGCTATATTGTGGATGGACCCCCAAGTCTGATGTATGACAATTTTATGTGCTGGCACACACAAAGGCAGAGAAGGGATACCATGACTCCTGTCTCAGCCAGTCACAATAAACTGACACAGACCCAAGCAGATGGAGCGAAATCGCCAGGGCTCGAACCACGGAGCTCCTGCGCCGGAAGCCGATGTTCTACCCCAGGGCTACCGCACCCCTCGGTACTTTCTCAAGGATTAAGCCAAATAATCATAGAGAAAGTTCCAGAAAAATTTCCAATCTTAAACGTAAATTTTTCTAGCAAAAAAGTTTGATCAGTAGTTCATTGTACAGGCCCAGTCCACCACTAAACGTGATCTTCAGGGGTTATCATATCATTGTGTTAACTGAATATTATTTTAAAAACATGCTTATCTCACATAAGTTTAAAGAAGAATATTGGAAACAGATAGGTGTTTCTATTTATGAATTCCCTACATGAATGTAAGCCCTTATCTTGAAACTTGGAAAATGACTCTTCAGGAACTCAGCACTTTTGTGTTTGGTCCCTGGCAGGCTCAATGTAAATTGTTACAGTGAAAAAAAAATATAAATAAATAAAATAAAAAAGAAACTATATTATTTCAAGCAACATGCGGACAAATCATTTTGCCCAGCACATTCTAGATAATCTTTTTGTCCAGGCTGAGAATTCTTCAATTTTATTATATAAGGGATAATCTTACTCAATATGAATGTGCATGGGCTCAATGCTGTCAGCACCACTCATGTCTGGAAATCCTGACCCTTTGCCTCTCAGACTCACGGCCGCACCCGTTTCCATTTGAATGTGTTGCAAATAGGAGCCCTTAGAAGAAAAAATATCTGGTTATATTACACTTTTCCTCTCATGTAAAATGCTATTAAAAAAATTTTTGGAACCTTAGAAATCAATTGATTCAAACTATGAAAGTGCTCTCACCTTGTTTAATAAGATTGTGGATACATGTAAAACAATTTTAAGCTTGTTTAAAATATTGGAAAAAATTGATCATTAGTAAAATGAATTTAAACTTTTAACAGACGATTTGCCTTTTACTACAAATATTACCTCTGGTCCCAACAATTTGTTCTTGGTGTCAAAATTGGGTGGGGCATGCTCCAAGCCCACATAAAGTTTCTCTTGCAAAACAGTCACCTAAGATGAATCCAGTGGTGATGAAAAATTGTTAGGACAAAATTTTTTTTAAATAAAACTGTAAATGGTTTTGTCTAATGTAATTTTTAGGATTCTTTAGACATTTTGATACCCTAAATAAGTTATTGGACAAATACATTTGATATTGTATGTGAGATTTTAGCTATTATATATATATATATAAATATTAAACATTAAGTCACAAATCCTTGCCAAGTTTAAAGAATGCAAACCAATTTAAATTAGTAGATATTTTACCGTCTGAAGTGGAGGTGGCTGAGTGTGAAGTGGAATCTGAATGGGTGGTGGAGGAGTAGGCAATGACATCAACGGGGGCGGAGGTTGGTTCCTTATGTTGTTGCGATTCGGAGATACAGAAGGTCTGTAAGGGTGTCTCATTCCTTTACCTCCTCTGTGATGATTGAACCCCCTACCACGTGGCTCCAACTTGTTGCCACACATGCTTCTGATAATTTCGTTAATCTTCTGGACAGCAACTAAAAAAAGGAATATTTATTTTCATATATTAAAATGGAATAAATATGGCTTTGCTTAAAGCACTTTTATTCCATAGACTCATAAATTTAGTTAAATAATAGGCATCATTGAAAATGAAAAATTCTACCAAGCTGCCAGAATAATATCAAAAGTAATTAAAAATATTTTTATCAAATTTTGAACTATGGCAACTTTTTTTTAATGGAAAAAAAACAAAAGAAAAAGACTTACTGTCAACAGATTCCTTTGTTGATGCTTGAACATTTAGGTACAAACAACGATCCCTGATAAATAAAAAAAAAACATTGAACAATCTTATTCAATTACAAAAAAAGACAGAGGGATAATCAAATATAAAAGTATAAACTTTCTTCTATTTAGTTTTAGTGTGTTTTCTGACATATATTCATATAAAGGAATACACATTGTGGCATTGAATTTTTTAAAGAAATTGATTAATTTGGCGCAAATATGGTTTGACAGCCTGAATTTATTAATGTGAAGTAAAAGCAAACATTTTTTTAAACATAAGATATAAAGCAAAAATTAAACGATTACTTTTTTTTACACTAGGATAAAAATAGTTACCTAGGATTTCTCACTCTGTCATCAGGGCCCATGTAGCGCCCTCTTGTTGTGACAGCAGCACCACTGGCCTTAGAAATCTGCAATGACGAAATGGAAAATTTTAGAGAAGAAAAAAAGAACAAAGAGTTAAATATCAGAGTAGACAGAATCTAGTGCATAAGTTGAGTTTAGTTGGTTTAACGCCCAACATCAGAACTACGTACGTCATAGGCTATATTGTGGACAGACTCCAAGACTGATGTTTGACAATTTTATGAGCTGCCACACACGCGACAGGGCGGGCATCCAGTTGTAGATAATTTAATTCTTTAAATAATGAAGACTTTAAATTTAAGTTTTTCGATTTTTTTATATTTATAAAGTGATGTTTCTGAGCATTTAAAAAAAAAAAATCAAAATTAAACGAACCTAATCAACACCCACACATCACACATAATTTAGAAACAGAAAAAAAGGACAAAGACATGACAATTAAACAACACAATGAAGAGCACAAATTACGTTTCTTGATATTATTTTGTTCTCATGTATCAACCTACACCCCCCTCTCTCTGTCTCTCTACCTCCCTCACACACACACTCCTCTTTTTCTCTCGCTCTGACTGGAAAAAAATTAACAGTTTATTCTCATTTCTCCTATGGAATCAAATATGTTATTTAAAAAAATAATAATAATAATTCCATGCACGTATGCCAAAGATCTAATGTAATATGAGAGCTTTGTACAGGAACAAGACAAATCAATGGTGTTTTGTTAGTATATATTTATTTCGTCAGAGCCATCTTTATATAGATACTCTGATTTAGATCTGTCTAGAAGAGGACTGTTTAATAATACCAAAAAATGAAATGTGTGCAGACTGTAGGTCTACACAGTGACACATCACTGAAGTGCATGAGCTGAGAGAGTGAGAGCCATGGCAGATCCTCGTTCTTGTTCATGAGATATATGTCTAGTAAGCTACAAACAGCTCAGCATAAAAACAATTAAAGGACTTCATTAAAAGCTTTGGAATTATTTTCTTGTCCTTTTCTCTTATAGACACACTGGCTTTGCGATGGTCAGAGATACAAGTCTGGTTTAGATCTAGATTAGGCCTCTCCTATGACTTGATTGATTATGATAAGATCGAGTACATAACTCAATGAAGTCATTTTCAGGGCTGATATCAACATTAAATTCATAGTCCAGCTCTGTACCCCTATAAATATCAGCAATCATCATACAAATAGAAAGAAACAAGGCTTGGTTCAAACCCAAAGAAAGAGAAAGAGAAAGAAAGCTAGGTCTAGTCTACAGACCTGTAAGTGCCCCTTGAAAAATTGTCCGAAAATTCCTACCACCTATATGGACACGAGAGACAGCAAGTTTTTCTACGGGGGGTCCGGGTTTTGTAGAAAAAAAGGTCTAAAAAGTCGGAATTCCGACAATTATCAGAAAATTTACAGGTCTGAGTCTAGAACAGGCGTGTTGCAAGACTGAACCTTTATGCTTGCAAGAGCTGCCTCAGTGGGAAATCTTGTGGTATTCTGGGTCGGGTATAACACAGTTACTTTTAGAAAGATAACCATGGTTCTATTTTTTGCCGATCTTGTCAAATTCAACCCAAAATAACACACTGCTGAAGGGAAACCTCCAGGTCGTATCTGGCCGGTTTGAACACAGGCCAGGTGTGTTCTGGGCGGCAGTATTTGGCCAGGTTATAGAAAAGACTATGGAAATCTTTTGGACAGATTTGGCCATATTACATGGGAAAGGATTGAGAAATGATAAAAACTGCAGATTATTTTGGACCACTGAAAGCTGTGAACTCTCTCTAGAGGAGGTCCAGGGGCATGCTCCCCCGTAAAAATTTTAAAATCAAGCAAGATATAAGGCAATACGAAACCTTTTTAGAGACCTCCATACGTAATTTCAAACACCCTGAGATCTCAACCCTTAGCCGCAAAACGTGGAAATTTGTATTTCTGTTGAGGAAAAAGAGCACATTATCTTTTCACTGTTGGTTATTGATTGTATGGCTTACCTCCTCTTGAGTAGTTCCTCGAGTCAGAGTATTTCGACATGGAGTGGTCAAATTGTTGATTTCCACCTCAGCCACAACCAAGCTATTTGGACCACCCGCCTGAAAATATGCACATTTCTAAAATTTATTACATACATTATGACACTTTTAATGTCAGGCAACTTTCTTCACTTCACTTTGACCATGAAAATTGTATAAAATTAAAGACCTAGGACATAATTCACCTGTTAAAAGAAAACCCCCCAAAAAAACACACAATCTGACCAAAAATATCCTGAAATTTTTATTACTCTACCGAATTGTATGAATTTTGTTGAGTTTTTCTTTCAACATGATTCAATTTCACCAAAAAAAAAATTTATTATTGTAAACAGAAAATGACAATCTCAGCATGACCCTAAATTGTTATAAATCTTCATGAAAGCACAAAAGGTTGCTTGGAGCTACCCAGCTGCAGTAATATATTTATATAGGGTATCTAAAAGACAAAAGCTTACAAAGCAGTTTTAAACTCAACGCAAAAACTTTGAATCAATGTAATTGTCAAGTTAAGGTTAAGATAATACAATGTATGACTATTACCACCCCTCACTCCCCACCTTCTTTGTGATGACATTGGGTCCTCCATGAATTTGGTTGGGTTTCAGCATTCCTTTGGCTATCAGCATGGCATTGACTTTTGCTGCTGCCTCTGCAGCAGCCTCAAGGCTACTTCTATCATCTTGACTTTGATGGAACATCTGGGATGAAAATAAAACTTTCATTTACAAGGGCATTAATTATTAGTAATCCATAATCATTTTGCAAATATCTGTTATTATTTACACAACCATCTCATTCATATAATCAAGTGGTAAAAAAATTCCGCCTACAGCTTATCTCAAATGCTAATTACAAGATTTACATTAATAAAATTTATTTTTAGATTATAGATTAATGTGTCAGTATCTTTGGTAACTTTTTGATCACAGATAGATTGGCACCACTTTATAAGCGTGTTCTATTCAACAGGTAATGCAGAGATACTAAATAGTTCTTGGCATATGGTGCCAGAGTGCAAAATCTAAGCAATCTTTTTCATTGGTAAAATTACATAAAATGGCGCTACAAAAAGTGCGATTTTGTGCATTTTAGTTCAGCAGCAGGCCGCCGGCTGCAGGATCATATATCGCCTCCCAAGGCACACCTGCCACTCAGGCCAAGCGTCTGCTACTTTACCCGAGTTTAAACCTAGCTAAGTAATGCATGTTTTATCTCACCCCTTGATCGTAATTGAACAGAACAACAATTAATTGATACAATTTTATATTAGTGAAAGCTGTAAATTTCTGGGCCTGTTTGTTGAGACTTTAGAATAGTATTTGTTTGTGGATATTTTGAAGTTCAACTTATGAGATGTTTTTATTTTTTCTAGACTAACTTAAACTTCACAAATACGGTTTGCTATGTTTGAGTGGTAATTACAAATCTATGCAGCAAAAAATGCCTTTTAATATTGCGAAAAAATGTATGTTTATTCTTTTCATTTCAAAGCTGCTACGGGCAAAGAAACATTGTGATTTAACTAAATTGCCAACCAAATTATTTTCGATCCTCCATTTGATACCTATTTCACTTTAAAAAATGCATTTCAAATAGAATACTGCAGGCATAGTCACACAACAACATAAGAGATGATTTTACTATTGAATGGCACGTAAAATGTAATAAATCGTAAAACTTGAATGCCAAGATAGTATTCCTGAATGGAGACTATGACTTGCTATAGATGAGAACTGCTAGTGTTCAAGAACATACATTTTTCATTTAACTTGATTGGCGCGAACATTCAATATTTACATTTAAGTTAAAACCATTTTCATGTCATTCATTCTACTATTATGCATTTATAATCTAGACATGCACTATAATTAAACTTTATAAAAAAAAAAAAAGTTCTTTAAAAAGAGGTACGTTTTTTCTGCGACATAATTTTAAAGACAGCGCACTGTCTTATACTCGTTAACCTAGAGTACTTACAATGAAGGCACTAAATTCAGTAGACCTTAGCGGAGCAGGTAACGTAGAGGTGAAGTGATCCCCATTAAGATTTAAGCGATCGCAGCTGCACGTGCATCTGCCTATCATAACTAAAATAAAAAATGTCGCATTTGGAGCGCCATTATAAAAGTCTACTAAAAAAGGTTCTGAGACAGAGTACACCACCGGTGGTTTTTCTTTAGGCATCTGTGTCATCCTACCTCTCTCAATAGGGATCTAGTTAATTGGATCAAACCTATGGTAGGTGGGATTGGTTTTATCAATACTTTTTCGCTGGACAAGGGAAAAAAAGCAAGCTTCTATATTAAATAATTATTTACCTTTAATATGTTTCTGAAGGATATTGGAGTGGGATTGTGGGTTCCATCAACGGCTTAATTGGAGAGTATTGTCTTTTATCTAGATTCTGTCTTCTTCTAGATACCGGATCTGTCTTCTTAGGAATCTTTGCCGCTATGAAGCATTCTGTTAGTTTGTTTAGCATCCAATGTCAGCATATCTATAGACTATTGTAGCTAGGTCTTTTAAAAGACTAATGTCTGACAATTTTTAAAAACTAATAAAAAGTGCTGCCACACAGAGACAGTGCAGGTATCTCATAACAATGTCTCAGCTGGAGCAAAATGATGGTGGTTAGCAGGCCAGACTTATTTTCAAGGCTTTACGGGCACTGCTGTGATATTTCTTCTTAGCGTGGCTATACAGGCCCTTTTTTTTGTTGAAACCATAGTTGACTCCAGATCTAGTTAATTACATGAGATGCAGTAACTGAGTACGCACACCAGCTCCTTTCAACTTACGGTAGAAATCCAATAAGATATCGCCATTTGCGTCTTACTTGTAATGCTAATTTCCTCTCCTTTATCAATTTTTTTAATGTCCAACACGATCAACTAAATTGTCAAAACCATTTATTTCTAGATTCTATTTCTTATCAATAACTCATGAACGTCTAGTCTAGGTCTACATGAAGTCCTTAAATCTAGACTTATAGATGTATCCTCCTACTGCCCTAGCTAAGACTTAGCCTACTAGATCTTTATGCAGTTGCACTTTGAATCACACAAAATAAATCCAACTGAAGTCTTTGATTTAAATTGGTAGGCCTAAATCCAATATTCCTAACTCAAAGTCAAATGGAAGGAATAGCCGGATGCTGCTACTTTGTTCTTAAGGAATAAAGCATGGTCAGCAATATTTGTACTTTATCAGGTTCGCTTATTCCGCTAAATTGCTTTTCCCCCATTTCCGTTTACAAGTCAATGCACAGCTACACGAAGACTGACAAAGAACTTTCACGGAATTCGGACCAGTGATTTTATATTTTATACGGACGATTTTTTTTTTTTTTTTCGTAAAATTGGCATCACTGTTATCACGCTTGTTTCCCATCAATATGGGGTTACAATGAGATAGTAGTAGCATCAGCATCATCCTGAGGTCTCGCTGCTCATAAGACAGCAATGCCCCGCACAAAATGCGGCCCTGGTTATATCTAAAGGTCCATTATTAAAATATTATGAATTAGGAAACCTGTCTCTGAGCTCCAAGGCTGCACTAGGTCGGGTAGTCAGTCAAGTAATGGGGGCAACAGGTTTAAAACTAAGAAACCAGTCTACTCTAGATTAGCCAAGTGGTTCTTACAACGTCGTAGTTACAAAAAACTCACCACAGATTAGTATATTTAGAAAAGATTAGTATTAGTTTTAGAACCTCCCTAGAATGCACTTAGTTTGTACATGTCTCTTCATAACAATAATAGGCCTGTGACGAGACGTAGATCTAAGCTACTTCATCTTTGTGCACTCTATCCGTAAGCTGTCATTTTTACAAGTATTTGTGTGCAGTCTAGATCTAGATCTACCCCTAGATTCTTAGGAGACGTAAACTACTTCATGTTTGAGCATTCAACCCTAGATTTATACTGAAAATAACAGTAACAATGAGAAAATCTCCTCAATAGAGCCATTCAGTGATACACTTTTTTTCTGCTTTTCGCCATGTTTTCCCCAAGAGTTATGTAAAGCTATTCCAATCGTCACCAAGCGCGTTTCCCCCCTTTTGAATTTGTGTTCAGCTGCTCCTTCTGGAAATCGACTTTATTCAAGAAGATAAATTTTCGGAAATCCGTCCCTGGACGCTGGAAAGACCAGGTTGCATTCTTGGCCTGGCAGCTCTCTAGAAGGACAAAACCCCTCCAGAAGTATATTGAAAAGTTTTAACAAATTTATTCATAGAAAATCATTCCGATTACTTTCTACTTTTCACGACAAATCTAAAGACGAGACCCGTGTCGGAGCTGCTTGCCACTCATTGTCAGCAGATAAATGCTGCGGGGTGAGTGCGAAGGCGTCCATATTTACTGTGGAGGCAGTGGCCCTGTGCATGGCACTCGACACTGTCTCCACCTCAAGAAAAGACACATTTTTATTCCGTCGGACTCGCTTTCTCTGTTGAAAAATAAAAATAAAAACCCTTAGCATAATGAATAAAAATTCCCGAACTAAAGAAAATTGTGAAAAAAATATTTTATCTGCTGGATTCCCAACCATGTTGGAATTGAAGTAAATGTAAATTGTAATGGCTGATGAGTTCGCCAAAATTGGGCTTTAACTTGAATCTATTCAGGTCCCTTGAGGTGCATCAGATACAAAGCCATTTATACAGAAGTTATAAGAGAACAATGGAAAACGCGATGGAACAATAATTATGGCAATCAAAATTCACACTGTGTTCAACCAAATTTATGTCACTGGGCAGGAATTTCTCAGGCTAGACGATGAAACCAGGTGGTACTCGATCGAGTCCAACTAGGCCATTCTCTTATTACTCACGCCTTTCTATTGAGTGGTGCAGAGCATCCGCAGTGTCAAACCTACAAATGTCATTTATCCAGCATGGTGGTACCTTTGCACAGACCAGAGCGGCCGTTGTCGTAGAACTCAACCCAAATACGTAAACAGCCAAGCCACCAGTGTTGGGACTAAGACCGCTCAAACAGCGCCTCCGAAGGGCAACAGCAGGGCTAACAGAACACCACTGCCAACGCCCAAGGAGAAAACACTGCAAATCACCAACTACTACTACCTGTCAAAAGCATTGATCGACATCGAACGATCCAGATGTGCCACCCCTCTCCCCCTCCTCAAATGTGACTCCCAATCAGCAACGCTTTCCCCCATCCCCACCCCTTTCCTCTTTTCTCGTCACCATAAATTATTTGGTGACGTTCTCCCCCCTGACTCCCTGTTAGACCCACCCTCCCCCCTTCCCATAAATCAAAGAAAACACATGCCCATTACCCCATCACTCCAGAGGTCACTGTAAAGCGGAGGGGTACGGGAAAAAACCCGTCGGTCTGGTTGGCCATCCTCACCCTCGACCTCCATCTCTTCCTCCTCTTCCTTCACCACATTCATCTTATCCCCCACCTATATCTCCACCTCCTCCTCCTCCTCCACCTCCATCTCCACTTCAACCTCCATCTCCATCTCTTTCTCTTCCTCTATTTCCACACCCATCCTCTTCTCCATTACCTTCTCCACATAAGAAAGTATCTGCATTATCACATTATTGTCATTCGCCACTAATAGCCTGGTTAAATAAAAACATGCCAATAAGGCAGGTTCTAGAACAAAAACCTAGCCTACTATTTTTTTTTATCTCGGAAAAGCTAGTTTGACGTACTTGACTTATTCGCTTTTCGCGTCCTGGTCGTCAGATTTGGACGCCTCAGCAATCTCCACAATTTGCCTGGCTAGTGACTTCCATTGGTTACAGTCCTGTGCGAGTGATCGAAGGTATTCCAAATCGTCGGTTGATTTCAGTGATAGGTTGTCTTTGATTTGTGACATGTCTTTGTTGATGGTCACTGGCAGGGTTGTAGTTGGTCTTCCCCTGAATCTTTTTTCGGTGCGGTGGAAATATAGTTGCATGGCTTTGTTGGCAGGTATCTCCTCATTTCTACGCAAGATATGTCCGAAAAGGCGCCAACGACTTTTTAATATGTGAATGGATAGTGGTTTTTCATAGCATTTTGTGTAGAGCGTTTTGTGTGAAATTTTTGTAGTAGTGGATCCGCTAGTCTGTTTTTTTCTTTGTGATGTTTCATATTCGTTATGAAGAGAATGGTTTTCGCCCCATGTTTTATAATTTTGGGTTTCCGTTTATCTCGTAAAATATTTGTCTGTCTTTAAAAGAGCTTTCTTTCCTGTTCTGTCTCCTTTTTGTGTGTGGGCTTTTGGTAAGTGTACTTTAAAACATCCGATGCAAGTCCTGTTTAACTTTGATGAAGAGCAGGAGGAACCCGGAGCAGCAGAAAGATGAGCAGTAGGAGTAACACCAGGAGGAGCAATGAGAGTAACACAGAGGGTGAGCAGAAACAAGAGGATGCGCAGGAGAAACAGTAAGATTAACAGGAGGAAGATAATATGTATGCCGCAAACGCTAATCTTTAAAAAAAATAAAAAAATACACGCATCGGTTCTAACTAAGTGATCACAATTTGTGCATTTTTTGCAATGTTAAACTAAAAGAAGACGAATATCATGTCCAATCCAATTTTGAAAGATAGACAGAATGTAGACATGTTTCGCAAAAAAAAAAAAAACCAAAAGAAAAACAACAACAAAAAAAAAACAACTAAACTTATCTGACCATGTCAAAATGCTATTGTATGTTTTTTAGATATAAAAATCATTTAAAATACGGCATGGACCTCTGTCTATTAAAGACAGCGGAAACCTATTTTATCATGATTATTGTACGTTTATTCATGTTGATGTATAGGTCATTTGCCTCAATTTCTCTCTCTCTCTTTCCCTTTCTCTTTCTCTCTCTCTCTCTCTCTCTCTCTCTCTCTCTCCCTCTTTCCCTTTCTCTCTCTTTCTCTCGCTCTCTCTCTCTATTTCTCTCTCTCTCTCTTTCCCTCTCTCTTTCTCTCTATTTCTCTCTCTCTTTCCCTCTCTCTTTCTCTCGCTCTCTCTCTCTATTTCTCTCTCTCTTTCTCTCTATTTCTCTCACTCTTTCCCTCTCTCTTTCTCTCTGTGATTTGAATTTGAGAGAGTTGCATTTAGCAACTGGATCTATAGAGGATACAATTTTGTGGCTAAGGCAGCACGGCTTATTGGCTACAGATACAACCTGTGATGAGTCAGAGTGTCACCACGAAACAAGGCAAATAAAAGACACCAAAAGAAAAGACGGATATCGCTGGAGGTGCCAAAATAGAGATTGTCGTAAAGATGTATCCATCAGAACTGGCAGTTTTTTTTTTGTGAGTCCCGCCTAGAACTAAAGCAAATACTGGACTTGCTTTACTTCTATGCCTACGAAAGCGCTTCAATAAAGAACCTGGCGAGAGAGTGCCGAATGGCGACAGAGGCAATAGTCAATTGGCGAAACTATACAAGAGACGTTTTCGCTGAATATTTTATTGCCAACCCGTTAGCCATAGGCGGACCTGGACATGTTGTCGAAATAGACGAATCTGCCTTTGTAAAGAGAAAGTGCAATGTCGGGAGAGCAGTGCGGACCCAGTGGGTATTCGGTGGCATCGACGTAGAGTCCAAACATGGTTGCGGTACCACAAAGAGATGCTGCCACCTTGCTACCCATACTGCGGCAGTATGTCCTGCCGGGAACCACGGTGGTGTCTGATTTGTGGGGAGCATACAACACAATTAATAACATTTTGTGGACCCGGCTACACATGCCACCACAAACCATGTGGAGTCAATGTGGAGTCGTGCAAAATTAAGAAACAGGAGGGAGTGTGGGACGCATAGGCAGCTTCTCGATTCATACCTGATAGAGTTCATGTGGCGATTACAGTTCAACGGCGATCCATTCGAAAACCTGTTGACCCACATCCTGAATCTTTACCCGCTATAGGAGCAATCTATGTACAGTTGGTGAGTACATTATTTGGTATCAAATTTACTAATATATACTTATGTCTGTCTGTCTGTCTGTTTCTTTGTCTCTGTATGTATGTCTCTCTCTCCTGCTCCCTCTCTGTCGTCTTTTTCATTCGCACAATTATGGCAAGACCAGCCAACTCTCTTTCTCTCTGTGATTTGAATTTGAGAGAGTTGCATTTAGCAACTGGATCTATAGAGGATACAATTTTGTGGCTAAGGCAGCACGGCTTATTGGCTACAGATACAACCTGTGATGAGTGTCACCACGAAACAAGGCAAATAAAAGACACCAAAAGAAAAGACGGATATCGCTGGAGGTGCCAAAATAGAGACTGTCGTAAAGATGTCTCCATCAGAACTGGCAGTTTTTTTTGCGAGTCCTGCCTAGAACTAAAGCAAATACTGGACTTGCTTTACTTCTATGCCTATGAAAGCGCTTCAATAAAGAACCTGGCGAGAGAGTACCCAATGGCGACAGAGGCAATAGTCAATTGGCGAAACTATATAAGAGACGTTTTCGCTGAATATTTTATTGCCAACCCGTTAGCCATAGGCGGACCTGGACATGTTGTCGAAATAGACGAATCTGCCTTTGTAAAGAGAAAGTGCAATGTCGGGAGAGCGGTTCGGACCCAGTGGGTATTCGGTTGCATCGACGTAGAGTCCAAACATGGATTTTTGGTTGCGGTACCGCAGAGAGATGCTGCCACCTTGCTACCCATACTGCAGCAATATGTCCTGCCGGGAACCACGGTGGTGTCTGATTTGTGGGGAGCATACAACACAATTAATAATCTAGGCTACCACCATTTAACCGTGAACCACAGTCTACATTTTGTGGACCCGGCTACACATGCCACCACAAACCATGTGGAGTCAATGTGGAGTCGTGCAAAATTAAGAAACAGGAGGGAGTGTGGGACGCATAGGCAGCTTCTCGATTCATACCTGATAGAGTTCATGTGGCGATTACAGTTCAACGGCGATCCATTCGAAAACCTGTTGACCCACATCCGGAATCTTTACCCGCTATAGGAGCAATCTATGTACAGTTGGTGAGTACATTATTTGGTATCAAATTTACTAATATATACTTATGTCTGTCTGTCTGTCTGTTTCTTTGTCTCTGTATGTATGTCTCTCTCTCCTGCTCCCTCTCTGTCGTCTTCTCTGTCATCCTCTCTCTACCCCCCCTCTCTCTCTCTCTGCATTATGTTAATTGGGAATTGTTTAGTGAAATTTTAGTTATTTATAGTATTTATACTGATGTATATTATTCGTATCATTATATTATGATATTTTATATGAATCTTGGGGGGAAGGTGGGAGGAGGGGGGAATTTACTCCTTTAGAACTTTTACAAATTTTTGTTGCAACTTTTGCCAATTTCAGTCACAAATTTGCCAGGGACGGAAATATGCAATGTCAAAACAAAACAAAAAAAAAAGGTGGACAATAGTATAAACTATGACCATTTTAATGTTTATAATGTCTAACTTTCATTTAAACGGGTGTTCATTTTTTCCCCAGAATTCATCACCATTGATGTCGTCTGCCTGGTCAACATTTTTGTATTGTTGTTGTAAATGTAATATTAAAATTATAGTACCGTTTAAATGTACACCAATGTTGGCGTTTATATTTTCACTGTGTGATAGTAATTGATGTTTGGAGGCTTCGATAAGGCCAAAAGTGGAAGAGAGAAAGATGAAAATGGGGAAGGGGGGGTGGAGAAGGAGGAGGAGATGAAGGATGGCAGTGAGTAGGAGGAAAGAATGATGTTTATTTTTGTAACGTCCAACGACGGGCCCCAAAACAAATCTCTGACAATTTTATAGGCTGCCACACACAACACAGTGCAGGGAGACCTGGACTTCTCTCATCGTCGGTTACATTGTGATTGTACTGACACCGACCCAACCAGTAGAGGGCAAAACTGGACAAACGTGTTTCTGTCCGATCTTGCGTTTCGAGACCAATGCTTTGCCACTAGAGCCAGTTCGCCCCTTGAGGAGGAGGCGGAGATGAGGGAGATGAAATTTAGAGCTTGTTATAGATCTAAAACTCTAAAAAGAAACTATTTACACCCTAACACTTTCTCCAGTTAATAATATGTCTCTTCATATGTAGATCTAATTTTCTAATTTGTACACTCTGACCAGTTTAGTTACAAAGTCTCTTCTTGTTTTGTCCTTTTCAATTTTTTTCCCACGTTATTCTGGGTTAGTCGTATCGATAAACTGCCATTACAGTACTAGTATCCATTCAGTAACGAAACAAAACAGACAAGATGGCGGACAAGTGAAATCTGCTTGGGGTATAAAACAAAGAAGCGCCCTTTATTTTGCTATCCGGTCTATAGAAAATCAGGAAGTGGCTATTTGTCCGGTAACATAGCCAAAAGGCTATTCCTCCGTCAGTCAGACAAAAAAAAAGTTTTGTTATTTCTCCGGCTGCCAGAAAGGAAGTCTGTTGATTTGCTTGGCTGCCAGAATAGAAGCGCATTGTAAACCATTGATATAAAAAATCTAATCTATTGATCAGGCTGATCATATGTGCATCTAGTACCACACATGTAATAGCATTTATCCAGCTGTCTAAATTGTTGACCAAATTTTTCCTAGTGACCAGACCTACCTGAGTTAAAATTGTGCTGTAAAAACAAAGTTATTGGTGTGACACTTAATGTTAGCGTTAAAGCAGTCTTAATATCAGAGGTAAACTGGAGCAGTAACTAATAGTAATAGTTGTGATTATTTATAAACAATTAAGCTCAGTCATAAAACAATTTAACAAAATGCCACCAAAGACCACCAACACCTATAAACATTCTTAAAAAACAGAATAACCACTACTGTAACAGCAAAAAAGTGAACAAACTCAGAGAGTTTGAGCCCATAAACAGTCACTTCCCGTTTTTAATGATATTACTATTACAGAGGCATGTTTTTTGTTGGTTCAATATTATGCATTGCGTTTACTAGAGTCACCTCTTGGTATTTTTGAAACTTTTTTTTCCTTGTGTCATCTTGTAGAAAGATGGACTTCTTTGTCTTCGTTGTGCTTCACATGCATGGAAACAACAGGGAGGTTGTTCTCTATGTACTTGGAGTTACTTTCTAACTCAGTTTCTGAATGGGGCTGTTGCATTGAAGACAGTCTTTTTGAAACATTGTGAATATCCTTCATGGTGACCACATTGTCAGTGACTATGGATCAGAAGAGTACTGTCGCTTGCTGTATTAATGCTAGCAGATTATAAAGTAAGGCTAAAAGAATGTTGAAGTTAGCTCAAATTTTGTTTGTATGTCTTTTGCAGGAAAATCATCCCTCATCATCCAGTTTGTGGAGAAGCAGTTTGTTGATTCATATGATCCTACCATCGAGAACAGTAAGTAACACTCCACCCTTCAGAGGTGCCTTTTTACTGTTGATTTTCTCAACAGTTTTCAAATTATGTTACCTTTGGGATTCCTTTCATGTGAGGAAGGGGTAAATCGTTCTTTCCATCATCATTTAATGCTGCTGTCATATTCAGAGCACCAGAACTATTACATGCTATTAATAAAGTAATATATAAATCTATATACAATGTGTATAATATGTAAAAATTATGGATGTGTTTTCAAATTTGAAGTATATTTTGAATTTTATTGTTTCTTGTCGAGGAGAATTCTCACTTTTCTTTAATAATACTCTAATAACTGTAATACAGTTTAGCTATTCAATTTGTAGTTTTATGTCTCTGAATCAAATATATTTTACTTCTGGTGTAGAGAGAATGTCATGACACTAAAAGTAGATAAAACAAAAGAAATGATTTTTTATTTTAGGATTTAGAAAGATTGAAGACATGACTGTTACGATTGTTGACAGCTACAAATATCTAGGCCTGACAATAGATACCAAGTTAAACTAGCATGTTCATATTGATCATTTATACAAGTCAGACCAAAGGCTGTACTGTTTAAGAAAACTCAATCCCTTTTATGTTAATAAAACTATTATGACTTTATTCTACAATGCGACAATAGAAAACATTATTTGTTTTTGGCGTCACTTGTTGGGGAGGCTCTGCTCTTTCAAAAAATAAAAATAGAATAGATAGATTGATAAAAAGAGCGGGTAAAATAATAAAACTGGACCAACCACTTTTCACTGATCTTTATAAGAGGCCACTTTTGAAAAAATGTCTAGATGTAACTAAAGATATCGACCATCCACTAAATCAGGAGTTTATGTTTTCCACACGCAGCGGTCGCACAATTCAACCTAAAGCTAGAACCGACCGCTACAATAATTCATTTGTGCCATCAGGCTCACGGCAAATGAGGAGCTCAACATGAAACGAATGTGTTAATGCGAGTTTGTAACTGTGTGCGTGTGTGTGTGTATATGTATGTGAGCCATCACTCATATTATGTAATGTAAAATGTTTATTTTTTATTATTATTACTGTGTGTAAAATACTTTTAACATGTCCAAATCGATTTTCCCAATGAGGGACAAATAAAATTATCTTATCTTATCTTATCTTATCTTATTAGGCAAACTGAACACTATTAAACTAGTCAATACAGGATAAAATTCAGAGAGGTAAACTGAGTCAAAATTAAGTTTAAATAATTTATTATGTCTGGACTGAAGTTTGAACCAATATTTCCCTCCAGTCTGAGTGCACAGATGGAAAATTATTCACACAGCTACTAACCATATGGAAATTCAGCCCTGGCTTGCCTGGAAACCCAAGAACATGCACCCTTGATTTTTCAGTAAGATATATTCATTTTTGTTTAATAAATTAGATAAACTCTGTGTAATCTGTGTAATTGCAACATACAGTGGACACTAGATAAGCCATTGATCTATTACTCAATTTTAATAATAATGATAATAATAATACATGAATATATATATATATATATATATATATAATATCCCTCGCGTTTGTATCATCAAATTATGATATAAATCAATAATAATAACAATTATAGAAAGTGCATTTATATAGCAGCTTTCCCATAGTGTTGCTCAAAGCGCTTTACATTTTTTATAAAACAATTGATGAAATACATTTCGCTAAATTTATAGTGTAAATACAAGTCACTCCCTTTATTGTTCTCTTTTTTTCTTTCTCTTTCTTTCTCTTCTCTCTGTGCCATTTCTCTCATCATCTCCTTCTATATATATTTATATATATATATATATATCTCATCCCTCGCGTTTCTTTCTATTCTTTTCTCTGTCTCACTATTTTGTCCTTCTCTCTCTCCTTTCTATAAGCCTCTCACTCACTCTATTTTTCTATCTTTATCTCTATCCCCTTCCATTCTCTCTCTCTCTCTCTCTCTCTCTCTCTCTCTCTCTCTCTCTCTCTCTCTCTTGTTTCTTTCTACCACTTCTCTATCTCTCTTCTTTTCTTCTTTCTTTTTTTCTTCCTCTCCATCTCTTTTCTTCTTTTTCTTTATCTCTCTCCCATTTCTCTCTCTCTTTCTCTCTCTCTCTCTCTCTCTCTCTCTCTCTCTCTCTCTCTCTCTTTCTCTCTCTCCCTCTCTCTCTTTCTTTCTTTCTTTCTCTCTTTCTATTTCTTTCTAAGGGGCGCGGTAGTCCTAGGGAACTCAAACTCCAATCTCATTATCATATGTTCGGCTTTGTTAAATTTCCTCAAATTAAATGCTCACCCTTTCACCAAGGCGTTGTCTGTTTCTATAGTTATCTAAGGGTAAGGCTCTGCGGGGCTGTGTACAGATCTGTAGAAAGTCAAATACATCTTTCTTTCGCCATCGCCAACTCACGCTCCTGATAGTCTAAGGCAGGGAACTCAGAGTTTGACATGAGGGTGTGGACATGTTTCCTCTAAACTGAGAATCGTACTTCATAGGGATGGCCACAATCCTCATGGCACTGAGGAGAAGTGTGAGTTGACCATTCATGCAAGGTCCTCATCATACAATTCCTTGTTAAAGCCATCTCTCTCTCTCTCTCTCTCTCTCTCTCTCTCTCTCTCTCTCTCTCTCTCTCCTCTCTTTCTCTTCTCTCTCTCTCTCTCTCTCTCTCTCTCTCTCTCTCTCTCTCTCTCTCTCTCTCTCTCTCTCTCTCTCTCTCTCTCTCTCTCTCTTTCTCCTTATATTCTCTCTCTCTCTCTCTCTCTCTCTCTCTCTCTCTCTCTCTCTCTCTCTCTTTCTTTCTCTCTCACTCTCCTGGTTTTCTTTCTTTCCCTATTTCTTTTTCTTTCCTTGTATGTCCCTCTACACTTCTCACTCCATCTCTGTCTTTCTTACCCTCACTCTTTCTCTTACCATCTAGCTCTCTTTTGCTGTCTATCCCTGGCTCTTTCTGTCGACCTGTCTGTCTCTCTCTCCCTCTCTCTCTCTCTCTCTCTCTCTCTCTCTCTCTCTCTCTCTCTCTCGGGGGATGGAGATGGGGGTGGTGGTCCTAGGTTAGAGCAAGCGGCCTGTGATGAGAGAGAGAGAAATGGGAGAGAACTACAAGATTTGATCTCAACTGCTTGTTCTCCTCCTGCTGGTTGAATCTGTTCCAGTAGAATAGTTATCCCGCTCGGAGATCATTTTTCTCTTATCAAAGTCACTTGTCTTCACAAATCAATGCATTCTGATGACTGATAAGACTCTTTTATGAGTGCCTTTACTAAAATCTTTTAATGCTTGGGAATAGCTAACTGAATTTCACAATTATAACCTTAAAAAAAATATGAAATAAAATAAAAACAACTCAGGCAACCTTTGAATGTAACATTTTATATAAGCTATGAGAAGGCTATTCTTTAAGGACCTATCACTTGTTTGCAGAACCCCAGGCTCATTTTTTAGAACTCGCTTTTTTTATACGAACCTGCTTTTCTTGTCTCCCGAGGGAAGGCTTCAATGTATTGTAAAATCAGTACATTGAAATAAATATTTAAATTATGGAGAGAACAAAATGATAGTACATAGACAAAGTCACTTGCATACATTTCTCAGACTTATGTTAAAATACATTTATTATTAGATAATTTGTAGAATAAAGAAAATGGCATGTGGAAATACTCAGATTAAAAAGACATGCGACTTGTAAATTATGGTACAATAAAATTTTACACAGCATATATTATAATTATATTAACTACATTTATGAAGTAATAGCTATATTTTCTTATAATGACATGGAGCCAATGAAAGATGTAAAAAAAAAATAGAAAGTTTTAACTGGACTTTTAAAACTTTGCATATTGTTGGAAGCTAAAACAGATCATGCCATATGTCAGGACCAGCAAAACTAAAAGATCATTCACCATAATTTTTATATTATAATTTTATAGGTGGACTTAGTGTTTGCATAAAAGTGATAAAAAGTCATAAAACTCATCAATGAGTGATCTTAAGCGGCTAATTTTCCTCAGTTCAAGAAAACATACTTTTCCAATCTAAGAAACAGCTTTATCCATAGTTAAATCTTTATCAATAATGATACTTAAATTTCAGATGATATAGGAAGTTCTTCACCATTGATAAACACTTTTTTACAATAAAGTTGCCTCAGTCAGGGTGGTGTTTCGACGAGCATGCCCTCAGTTTTGTCACCATTCATCTTAAGTTTCCTGGGACCTCTGTTCATGAAATATAATTTAACCTTTAATTGATTTATAATTTAATCTTTGTGTAGTTAAATATCAAGGGCGCACCATTTGATATTTTGGGTTACATCCCTTGAAATATTAGCTCATGCAGCGTTGAGTATTATCATGTAAAATGCACTGAAAACCTTTTTTTGTTCTTGTTTTTACTTTTAGTCGATTCTGTAGTTTAATATGAGAATGCAAAATCTCATTATCTTAACATAATAAGCATGCTGCATCTACACAAATTACATTATGAATAAGAGGAAATATTTAAACTTGGGGTTTGAATTAGTCTTTTCATTCTTTAAGATAAATGATTCTTCTTTCATTCTCTTAGATGGTATTACTAAAGTTTTTTTTTTTTTTTTTTTTTTACATATTTAAGTGTGTATGTTTTTTTTCTTTGTAAAATTTGTCAAAGTGTTGCCTGCGAATTACTTATTTTAGTTATAATTTGTCATGAGTTGGTTTTCATAAATAAAGAGTGCTTTTTAACCTTCATATAAATCGTTAATGTATATTGTTATTTATGCTCGTTTTTAAATAAAACCTATCTTTTGTACCAGGTGGTTTTTGAGTTTCGCTCTCAGCTGCATTCCCGCCTGGCCTCTGCATTTTTTGACGAGGTTGTCAAGACACAGATAAATGCGTTCTTGAAAAGAGCTCATAAGCTTTATGGACCGGAGTCTATACAAAGGCAAAGACCTAAAGTTTTAGCACATAGTGGTTAATGTCTTTTAAGCTTTAGGTGTTTAGAACTGTGATTTGAGACTACTACTGCCTTTATAAGTTTAAAAGATCTTTAAGCTAACCTTTTTTTTTATTTTAGTTTTAGTATGTCGATTTTTATGATTTAGAATTGACTTGATAGGTGAAAGGTGTGTGTTTTAAGAGTCATCATGTAAATAGGTTGTTTATGTATATACTTAAATTTAATATAATTGTTTCTCTCTCCATAAATGTACAGTATATTATTTGAAGACCACCCTGGAAAATTGATCAAACCCCATTTTAATTTTTTTTAACTTATAACCCATACATGAATGGGCAACTTAACCCATACATGAATGGGCATTTTTTCATCTATGCAGTAACTCATTAATTAAACCGAAAGAGAAATGCGACTATAAAATAATGAAGTTGAAAAAAAAAAGGTCACAGCAGGGTTTTAAACTTGTCAATTTTCAAGAGATGATAAAATGCTAAGTTTTATCGTTTTACCAGTGTGGTCTTCATTTATATTTTGTGTTGGTTTTGAAAAGTCTGGAAAAAACTAAATACTGGTATCTAATTACTGTATCAAAATGTACTCTCATCATGGGGATTACCACAAACTAGCAATGAAATAAAAAATCACAAAACTGATGGTTACATCTGGAAAAAAGTGCGTAGACACATATGGTTTAACATATTTTAATTCAAAATGTACTCTCATCATGGGGATTACCACAAACTAGCAATGAAATAAAAAATCACAAAACTGATGGTTACAACTGGAAAAAAGTGCGTAGACACATATGGTTTAACATATTTTAATTTTATCTTAGTTACTTACAATCTAACAAATTTTATATTTGTTTTCTATGTCCTTTTATTGGTACATTGTACTCATCAGTCAAAAGTCATTGGCCATTACATTTTTTCTCATTTTATCACCTTTTTAATTTGATCAGGATTATTTTTGTGAGTTTAATTTTTGGTGATGCTTTGGTTTTCTTTTATTTTTTACCATTATTTTGTTAATCAGATTTTATTATTTTCTGGTTTCTTTGTAGGTACTTTAGTTTTAAAGCATGTTGGGCTTTTAATATTGATTAGTCTAGTTGGCTTCTATTGTAATCCAAGTGTGGAAATTTAAATTTGGCTTTCATTAATTGTAATCATCATCATGCTGGTCTGTCTGCAGAGTCTGACGTAGCCTCCAGTACAATCTGCCTGAAGAGCTCTCTGTCTTGAGCAATGCCTCCTGCCTCACTAGCACTGGGCGTTCTTTGTAGCCAGTCACTGATGTCATCCATCTTCTTGTAGGTCGCCCGTTTCTTCTTGCCCCTAGCTTTGCTTCTGGGATATGTCTTTCCAAAAACTGTCATGTCTTTTCAGGTGCACAAAGTTTTTCAGTTTTCTTTTTTTGATGGTTTGCAAAAGCGAATTTAGGTTAATCTTAACCTCTTTTAGTATATCGTAATTTCGTATCTAAGTATTTTTCTGAAGCATTTTAATTCATAAGAACAGTTTCTTTACATCTGTTTTTGTAAATCCAACCTTCACATCCATATGTGGCAATAGGGAGTATGCAAAATCCTATGACTTTCAGTTTTGTCTCTTTGTTGTTTCCCTTCCAGAGTTTCTCAAGTCTTTTCACTTGTTCAATCAGTCATGCTGAAATAGGCATTTTATTTTGACTGAAATAGTGAAGTCTGTGGCACGTTTTTGATGCCTTTTTATCATGTTTTCCCCATTAATGATAGTAAGGAATGTTGTTTATAATATTATAAGAACCTGATACCTCACTATCCTTTATTAATTTCTGAAGCACACTATTTTAAATTTTTTTTCTATGTATGATGATTTAAAAAAATACTTGCATTGTGTGCCGGTGATGTTTTTTATATTTATTTTACTTGTTTTGGGTGCCATTTCTGTACATAACCCTAACTATTTAAACAATGCTATAACTAGTAATACTGCAAAACCTACTTTATATTTTTAGCTTTTCAGCCAGTTTAGCTTATTAATTTATCTGAGTTACCAGTATCAATGAAATAATCAGTCAGTTCTCCACTGTTATAAAAGATTGACTCTAAAGCATATTAGATTTAAAGAAAAGAGTTAAAAAAAAAAAATCATATTCTGATGTTTCTGAAACCAGATTATAGTTTTTAAACTAAAAGCATTTCAAACAGTTAATTGAATTTGAAATACACTTAACTCATATAAACCATCTTTTCTGTTTTTGGTTAAGGAAACAAATTTTGATCTATTTCAGTGAAGCCTCAGACCCATTTATATGCATGAAATATGTTTCCCATACGAAGAGCTTTCTTATGAACTACTTTGTAATCAATGAAAGATATCAGTTATATGTTATCTATATATAAGTAGATCACTTAATATTTTGTGAAGCTAATAAGCAATATTTATTTATGAAAGGAAAATAGATGAAAATTATCATATAAAACTTTGGCATTTTTTTTTTCAAGATTGAACAAAAGTAGCATGTGTATGTCTTAGTTTTGCAATAAAGCTCTTCATTTACTGTCCATTTAAAACGAGAAATGTTAAGTTGTTTTTATACTCTGCTATACATTTTGTTTACTTTGTTTTTAGAAATAAGGGATGAACTTACCAATTTGATGAACTTACCTATCATTGGTGTCAAACCTTATTACTTGATTCTTCTACATTTGAATCAATAATTGAAGAGCATGATGAAACTGAATTTTATCTTACTTTAGGTATGTACCTTCACATTGTTAACTTATAAATAAACCATGTCATACAAGACCTCATTTTAGTTTTATAATTGCACTAGTTAAAAAAAAATCTTCACCATAGATAAAATTGCATGAGCCAGTACTTGTAATACAGCTGGTTTGTCCAGTGATGTGAATTGCAACTTAGCTCTTTCATTTACTGTCCATTTAAAACGAGAAATGTTAAGTTGTTTTTATACTCTGCTATACATTTTGTTTACTTTGTTTTTAGAAATAAGGGATGAACTTACCAATTTGATGAACTTACCTATCATTGGTGTCAAACCTTATTACTTGATTCTTCTACATTTGAATCAATAATTTTGATTGAAGAGAATGATGAAACTGAATTTTATCTTACTTTAGGTATGTACTTTCACATTGTTAACTTATAAATAAACCATGTCATACAAGACCTCATTTTAGTTTTATAATTGCACTAGTTAAAAAAAAATCTTCACCATAGATAAAATTGCATGAGCCAGTACTTGTAATACAGCTGGTTTGTCCAGTGATGTGAATTGCAACTAGACCTGGATGTTTTCAGGCAATTGCCTGAGTTCAGGCAATCATAAAATTGGGGGAAGGGGGAAAGACAGTAGAAATTCTGCTTAAGTGCATCGTGAGAGTATCCAGAGTCCATTTTCGACCTATGCCGGCTCAACTTCCGACTCGGGATGCCGGGACCTCGATTAAAATGCTAATTGAATCATGACGCGGTGGGTTGCAGTTAAGCAGTTTCCGTTTTTTGTGAATAGTGACAAGCAAGACCAAGATCGAAAGGGATTCATGGAATTTGATTCATGTTAAACTTGAGTTGAGTCAGACACTGATATATTCCTCGATTATTCGTAAAATGATGTAAAACTTGACAAAGAATTTACAATTTACTGAGGCCTTTAAGTTTGTTTTTTTCTAATTAAAAAAAATTTTTTTTCACATTTTTGATACTTTTACGTTGGGGTGTAGGCAAACCATACGAGTTCGACACAAGTACTTTAATAGTAAATAATAGTGGGGGATTTGCTTTGAATTTGCTACTCATCTTAGTAACAACTTAGTGGTGCAAAACTACCATCACCAAGTAAAATGTGCCTCTAGACAGGGGTTTTGCCTCATGCGATGCTAAAAAAGCTTCAGCCCTGGACCTGTCTTCTTTTAACAACTTAAAATTTTCAGGCAATCTTGTTGAGGCTTACATCCAGGTCTAAATTTAATATCTTCACTCAGGGTGCAAGATTTTACTATTTTAAAGACTAACCACATCATTTGTTCAGGGGAAAGAAAGTCATAAGTGCTAGTATGCAGTGTTTTTTTTATGACAGGTAATGCGGTATTAGAAAATAGATTTCCAAATTAGTATATCTGTCTGTAGACAATGTTGCAAAATAAAATTGATCTATGTCAGCTTTGTAAAAAAAAAAACGCCAGAATTTCTCAGCACCACTTTTTTCATTAAAAATTAAAATGTGAAAGGTATTCGCTTTTTTTTTTCAGTATTTAGAAGCAAATTCTCAGAAAATTTATTTATCGATACATGTACTAAAATATGAATTAAGTAATGTCTGCTCTACAGTATTTCGGGGAGCATTAATTATTGTTTATAGTTGATGTAGAGAAATTTAAACAATTAACAAATTCTACATAATGATAATGTTTGAAAATAGATTGCTTTCAGAAAGCAATCAAAGGAAAATATTTACTAACTAAAGCTCTCAGTAGGTGATATTTAGCTCAAAATAATTGATCATACTTATACATGTATACAATCATGTATTATGTTAAATTATTGGTATTTAATCATAATCAAGTCTCTGAGTACAGAAAAAAGATCATGGTTTAGTATATTAAATAAAAACTAGAACGATTCATCCAACAACAACAACAATAACAAATGAAATGAGAAGCTAGGAGGTTGAACTATTTTAACTTTGTGTATGACTATGAAAAAAATAAAAGACTAAAAACCTTAGTAAAAATGAGAAAAAAGGCTTTTATGTTGGATTTTTCAAACTTTTTTTGTTGTAATTATGTCTTTTTTTTTCTTTAACATATGCTGTGGTTACAGTTAACCTATGTTGAACATTGAATTGTACATGTCCTTCTATAAAGTTTGTTATCAGTCATCAAAATGTGTAGAACATGTAAACATGTACATGGGAAGTATCCAAAAGAACTATAGACATAAAAAGGGAAAGAAACAAAGAAAAAAGTAAAGGAAATGCACCTCCAAAATTAAGATATGTACAAATTTTAAAGCATTCAACATCGTAAAGTCATTTTATATAACACTTTCTGGTCATGTATACAATTTCCAGAAGCTAGTCGTGCAAAATAATACAAAAGGCTCTATATCAAAAGAGCAAAAATGGTCAAAATTGAATTGACATGTTCTGTTCTCAAATTTAAATATTGGCACCGCACAGAAGAATATTCCCTGACTGTGTGATATTCAGTTTCTTGCAAATGTAACGCTTATATAAATACTTTAATTTAACGTCTTTTCAGTGTTCATTTTGACTAGGCGGAATTCAAATCATTTAAATACGTTAAGTTAGTAATAATTATGACAATAAAACTTTGCAATATAAACTAATTGGTTCAGGTATTTGAAAATATTTAAGGATAAAAAAGAATACAAAATAGGACAACATTGTTAGATTTAGAAATAAATTAATGAAGAATCAGGTGTTAAAAATTAGCAAACTGATCTTTTGAGATTGAATTAAACTATGGGTTTGAATTCCAGAAAATATTTTTTTTCCACGTGCGATTAAGAAAATGAAAAATAAGCCAATCATTTTTAAAATTTTTGATTTGGGTATATTTAAACCTATATGTAGATTTATATCATATATATACTCAAATCGAATGAAGATATGTTGCAAATGATAAAAGAACACAGCTGAATTACCAGGGACTGACAAGGGATGGAAAAAATATCAGAGACAATAAACTTTTGATTTTTTAAGTTACTTAAGAAATAAAACCTAAATTGACACAGCTTACATTTTTTCAGTATTTTTTTTCTAGTATCATTGCATTGTATGTAATTCAAATGTCTTTTATAATAAAACGACACACACACAAAAAGTTCTCCCCAGTATATCAACTGGAGACGACTTAATCTGTTCTTGATGTTGGTTATATACACTTATCACACACAATTTTACATTGATGGCATTAATTACGAGGCCTGAAACAAAATTTAACTTTGATAATGAACAACCTATTGTATCACACTTTCCATTTGATATTATGCACTGTTAGTTTTTTTTGTTTTTTTAATTTATAGTTTCATTTTGTAACCTTTGTAATTCAGACATGAAGCTTACAATCTTTTTTTTTATATGAATTGAGAATAATTAAGACTTATTTTGAAAGTGTAACAAAAGAGATTTTGTAAATTCCGTATGTATAATTTATGATCTACAAAAAATGTGGGATGTTGATGCTGCATCCGAATAATGCCAGGTGCTTTTAGTCATCTGATAATATGCTGTAACTTTTCAAAACAAAAATATATCTGACACTTCTATCCTGCAAATCGAGGTAAACTATACAGGAAACACATTCATAAGCAGCATCAGTTGAACGTGTACTTTAATTCTAAACCTCATGTAAAAAAAAAGATCATACATTATTAAATTTAAATATGAGAACAGATTGTGTGATATGCAATAATCTCACTTTACAAATCATAATCCACATCTTCACACATATACAGTAACTGTAATTAAGAAAGAGCATAAAACCCAGCTTTGTCAAAAGCTCAAGTTTTATGAAATGTAATTACAGATGTAGGGCCTACACATTTACTTTGGATGATCAATGGTTTGGATGAAATATTTTTTTAATGTTGTAGTAAGTAAGTATATGTTTAATGATAGGAAAAAAAAACAACCAGGAACTAAAACTTTTTGGAGGCTTTGTCAATATGGAGTGCTGGATCAACAAAGCTAATACTATTCAATTCAGAACAGCTTTCAAACGTCTCATTTTAAAAGCAAGACTCCCTCTGCACCTTATATTCATAGAGTGTGAGTTGTTCATACAGCATTATACATACTTATGTAACTAAGTGTATAACTCGGAATGGTTTCGAGAGGTTATACTGCTGTTGATAGGGTATAATTGTTTCAAAGACTAATAAGGTGGACACTGTAGTGAAAAGGATATTGACCAATTACAAGATGCCACAGGTTTACTAATTTAAGTAATTACACTAAGTATTCGAGCTCTGTTTTGATAAGTTTCAATATCATAAAACTACATACAATGCCAGTCACAAAATATTCTTCATCAATATAAAATGAGACAACACGAGAATGAACAAAAAGCACCTAAAGTTTTGATCCAATAAATAATAAGTAAAAAATATACGCAGAAGTGTAAGTACCGACTTAGAACCCCTGAAGACACGTAGACATGTCATTAAAATATGGAGTCAATGAACGAGACAAACGCCGGCTTCTCCTCGCCTATGCCGAGCGCGTGCTTGTGTCTCTGGGCGAGCTGGCTCTGCTCCTGCTTGGTGACGTTGTGCATGGCGAGCACGCGGCAGTAGCCGGGCTCCCTCCCGTGGCTGCAGCTGCTGCCCTCCGCCAGGTTGATCACCGCCATGATGAAGCCCGCCACGGCCACCAGGATGCCGAAGCACATCAGCAGGAACGGGCCGATGTTGCGCCGCGAGAAGACGGCCTCCTGTCGCAGCCGCATCACGCACGCCGCGGGGATGATGTACGCCAGCGGCGCCGCGGCCAGGACGCCCTGAAATAGTGATTGGTGTCAAACTTGAAATAAGGCTATACGATTATGTTTGCCCTGAAATAGTGATTGGTGTCAAATTGGAAATAAGACTATAAGATTATGAAACGTTTGCCCTGAAATAGTGATTGGTGTCAAATTGAAATAAGGCTATACGATTATGAAATGTTTGCCCTGAAATAGTGACAGGTGTCAAACTTGAAATAAGGCTATACGATTATGAAATGTTTGCCCTGAAATAGTGATGGTGTCAAATTGGAAATAAGACTATAAGATTATGAAATGTTTGCCCTGAAATAGTGATTGGTGTCAAATTTGAAATAAGGCTATACGATTATGAAATGTTTGCCCTGAAATAGTGATGGGTGTCAAATTTGAAATAAGGCTATACGATTATGAAATGTTTGCCCTGAAATAGTGATGGGTGTCAAATTTGAAATAAGACTATAAGATTATGAAATGTTTGCCCTGAAATAGTGATGGGTGTCAAATTTAAAATAAGACTATAAGATTATGAAATGCCCTGAAATAGAGACAGGTGCCAAACTTAAAATAAATGCTATGAAGTTACAGCACGCGAGGTGACTACTATAACAGATACATGCATATTTATTAACGGCCTCCCAAGCTCTACAGTTTTTGTTATCATGATTCTTCTGTACAGACAAGATAAGATAAGAATTTACTTTATTACTATTAGTCCACGTAGGAAAGTTGGCTTGGTTACAGAATAGATTATGCACAGTTTATTCACAGGTTACAAAACTCATACACATTCGCACGCACACAATTGACATCGAATAGTTTCCATTCAGGAAAACAAAATTATAATAATCATAATGACAATTATAATCTAAAAAGATGAGTCTCGCTGCACTTTATCTGATGTGGGGATAAATGAATTCTTGTATCTCCCAGTGTGGTTTTTTTTTACGACAGAAGTCTACCACTGAGTGATGTATTGGAGTTCGAAGATTTGTTGAGTCGATCGACTGGATTTGGCATTTGATATAATATTAGTTTATAACCTACAAAGATGAGTGTCGCTGCACTTTAACTGATGTGGGGATAAATGAATTCTTGTATCTCTCAGTATGGGTTTTGTACGACAGAAGTCTACCACTGTGTGATGTATTGGAGTTCGAAGATTTGGCGTTTTGTACTAAATTTATTTGATATAAGTTCTTGGTGAACTTTATTTAATAAAAGTTAATTTTAAATTAGTTCTATTACTATTTTAATTGGGAGTTAAACGTTTAGTGCGAAGAATGGAAATACATAATATATCGGTGTAACTTTGATATGTTTATTTTTTAGTTTAATCCTGATTGGTAGACTATCATTCATTATTCTACTACTATCGCATTTTTAGTTTTAACTTCTCCTTATATAAAATAATACATTACTGGGAGGCCTGTTCCACTTAACCTTACTCAACCTAATCTGTGTGCCTTTTTTGAGTTACGTAAATTTCTGTTGTTTCTAATAAAATTTAATGATCCCAGCATTTAACACCCAAACATTAGTACGAACGGTCACATTATCAACATGTACTTTTCTCTAATGTTATTAAAACTGCCGATAAACCCGTTTTAATGTCATGCCACGGTCTAGAACGGACATTAAAAAACGAATAATAAGCTCGAGACCAACAAATAAGACAATTTATAGACGTACTCAAATTCAGACTGATAACACCTTCTACTCGGCACCTACTATATTCGCATTGCCAATGCGAAGATCAGTGTGCTAGACCACTCTACCGTCCCATTAAAATATACGCTTTGCCTAAATTCTGATTGAAATTAAAGAGGATGTAGACTTGTTAGGCGGTTTTTATTCTTTCTTGAGAATTATCCATTATATAGCCTTGTTTTTGACTTTGATAAAAAGCAAGCAAAACAAAACAAAAACACCCTCCCCAAAATACAAAAAGAAACGAACAAAAAAGCAAACTAAACAAAACAACAACAACAACATCTTCTTCTTCTTCTTCTTCTTCTTCTTCTTCTTCTTCTTCTTCTTCTTCTTCTTCTTCTTCTTCTTCTTCTTCTCTCTCCTCTTCCTAAAATTATTTGCTTCCCTGTCCTTGTTCTTACTACATAACCGCTCCCCCCGTATTCACCCACCATTAAATTGTTTCATTTGGTAACATCTCAATGCTCATACAGAGCAAGAATACATTTGGAAAGGAAATATTAACCTTTTAAATTATGCATACATTTTCCGACTTGCCTAGACTCTCCTTGTATTCAAATCGCTTTTAAGATAAAAAGAAATTAAACACCACCACAAATGACTATTCGTGATCGATATAGCCGCCATTATTGTAGAGAGAAGCCATCAAACCAAATTCCTTTGTCAAGTGAGATGTAGCGAACTGACACAGTCAGGAAAGGTGAATGGTTTTATAATTGAAATAGACCAGTAGTAACTGTGGTAATACCGAAAGCCATGATTCCGATGGCCTGGGTGACATTGTAGTTGCCGAACTGCCACGCATCGTCAGTGGGAGGTCTGGGAACAACACATAAAGATATAGGCAATTACCACATATAATATATCTGGATTGGGCGTGAGGGAAAAGGAAAAATTAAAAAGAAAGAACAAAACAAGATAATATTTCTTCATAAATGTTTTTTTTTTGGTACAAATTGTATTTAAAAAACAAACATTTCGTGCTGAGTGTTTTTTTCACTACTTACATGACACTTGTCCATCCTTTGTTTTTTCCATATTTATTGAATTTCTATATTTTGTAAAGCACGAAAACGCTTTGTTAGTCTAATGTCTATTGTTTTCAGAGATGGGGGCTGTCAGCAGTCAAACAGGGCGCTTATTATTTCACACTATTAATTTATAATCCCTACTCAAACGACTCTCTTTAAAAAAAAAAAAATTATCCTTAGATGTTTCTATGACATTCGACACTTAAAGAGCAACAAAACATGATAAGTGTTAATCAAGGCTTCTACAAATATTTTTGCATACCTAGACTATTAAAGTATGCCAATGCATCATTAGACATAGCAAATAAAACAAAAGGGAAAAAATTACGTTTAACTCCAGGACAATGCCGAGGCAGTCGGTCGCCATGGAAACTGCGGCTGTTAGACCGACAATCGTGCAAGTGACAGTTACATGTCGCCAGAGTGGAGCTTCCGGATTTGCGGGGAACACAGCATTTTCGACCACCTGCAATAGTCACAGACACACTCGAGTTCAGCATTGGACAGTAATTGGATGGGATCTTACTAATACACGCAGGGCATTGGTTATGTTTCTTTCATCTTTTTTTCTCTTTTTCCCTCTTTGCGTGTTTTTTTCCCTTCTTCTTTTTTCTCTTTTGAAAGGTTTTTGCATTTATTGTTATTGTTTATGACATTGTCATTCCAAATAATGTATGTTGTTGTTGTTATGTTTGTTACGAAAAAGTGCCTTCGCAACCCACTTCCTTTTCATTATATTTTTGCTTATCTACAGATCTCTCTCTACCTCTTTCTTTCTTTCTTTTTTTCCTTCTGTCTCTCTTCCTCACTCGCCCTCTCTCTAGCACCACCTAGCTCTGTTTTTATATCTCCCCTCGCCCCTCCCCCCTCCCCCCTCACTTACAATATGCCTCTCCTCTCCACATAATAATCTCTATATCTCCTTCCCTTTAAATATTTTCACGCATATGTTTGGCTTACCTCCCTTGTAACAAAACACTCCACAGGATACGTAAGCATTATTGTGATGGCGAAAAAGACGCGTGAAATGTTCATCAGAATATCGTCAGAGCAGTAGTTCTCCATGAGGTCACCTGGGGAGCACAGATCATATATCTTTTGAAAACAGCAACAAACATTCACAGGACCACTCTATGATTGATTCTATAGACTACTCTTAGGTCTTACATCTGTCAAAACAATGTTTCTCATTTTGAAGTAATTACAGATGTAACCGCACTGCAAGTGACAAGTCCTTGGCTGGAAACCCATCATCGACAACATTATTTGTCCAATTTCATCCTCTACAAGAGGGTTGGTGTCAGTATAATGTTACCGACTGAGACAGGAGGCACGGTAGCCCAACACCGTGCCTGTGCGGCAGCATATAAACTTGTTAAACGTTAGCCTTGAGGCGGTTTACAATAGATTCATATGTACGCTTAAAAAAAAAAAAAAGAAACGATCTCCCGTATTATGTTCATACTTGAATCCGCTTCACTATCAGCTTGAGGCTCACATGGACGCACGCAGATCGAAGATCTGATGTGATATTTGACATGGGCCCACCAAAGACTATATATTTAGTGAGAGAGTTCACAAAGAGAGCTCACAGTGCTTTTGATACTAGTATGACGCCTGCTCATTCTTTAAAAAAAAATGAAATTAAGGCGGTTGAACAATGTTCAGACCGAGTTTTTACTAAGGTGTTAAGAACGAAGCAACCGTCCAAATTATCTTAATCCATAAACGCAAATCCTCTCTGGTGAACTATTTCCCAGTCTGTTGGCCTACCTTGTGTGGCGCCTGTGAAGGAAGCATAGCCCACGATGCCCAGGATGAGGCACATGACCATGGCGAACATGACGCTGAAGTGAGTCACAAAGCCCCAGCGCTTCTGGGTCGGGTTCTCCAGGGACGAGTGGATCAGGAACGTGTTGTGATGACACATGTACGCTGGGGAGGACCAGCGGGACTAGCTTAATCAATTTATATTGGAAACGACAGTTCGTAACCATCGGATGAAGGGCTAAGTAAAAAAATCATATTGCAACTTTGATCAACTTATAGTACCGGCTTTCTTACAGAATATTTATCCCTGTTTCTTTTTTTATCCATTAAACCCAGATCGTACTCCATTAGGCTTTTTGATCTTAATGTTTTTGTAGTAGTTGTTGTTGTTTTTGTTGTAATTGTGGTTGTTGTTCATGTTGCTCGTTTTTTGTCCGCTTGCCTTCTTCTCTTTCCTCTATTCCTCCTCCATCTCCATCTCCATCTCCACCTTCTACACCTCCTCCTCCTCCTTTTCCTCCACCTTTCCTCTTTTTTTTTCTTCTTCTTCTTCTTCTTCTTCTTCTTCTTCTTCTTCTTCTTCTTCTTCTTCTTCTTCTTCTTCTTCTTCTTCTTCTTCTTCTTCTTCTTCTTCTTCTTCTTCTTCTTCTTCTTCTTCTTCTTCTTCTTTGTTCTCTCCTCATACTAACATTATTTGCTTCCATATCCTTGTTCTTACTACATAACCGCTCCCCCGTATTCATCCACCATTAACTTGCTTCATTTGGTAACATCTCAATGCTGTTCTGATCATACAGAGCAAGAATACATTTGCAGAGGAAATATTATTATTATTATTCACCTTTTAAATTATGCATACATTTTCTGCCCTGCCTAGACTCTCCTTGTATTCAAATCGCTTAAAAAAAAATAACACGACAACAAATGACTATTCGTGATCAATATAGCCGCCATTATTTTAGAGAGAAGCCATTAAACCAAATTCCTTTGTCAAGTAGCGAACTGACAAAGTCAGGAAAGGTGAATGGTTATAATAAGTATTATTGAAATGGACCAGTAGTAACCGTGGTAATACCGAAAGCCATGATTCCGATGGCCTGGGTGACATTGTAGTTGCCAAACTGCCACGCATCGTCAGTGGGAGGTCTGGGAACAACACATAACGATAAAGGCAATTACCACATATAATATATCTGGATTGGAGGTGAGGGAAAAGGAAATAGGAAAAAGAAAGAACAAAACCATGTAATATTTCTTCATAAATGTTTTTTTTCTTTCCTTTCGTCTAATGAACATTATTGTGCCCGGAGAAAAATATTCGATGGGAGACTTTTAAAGAATTTGATAAACATGGAAATGTAGAACGTACGACCATTCCTATTATTTTATAAGGGCTAATCTACCAATGGGTGTAGTTAAAAAATGGACGTGATTGAATTTTCTACTCGAAGCCGTTCAGTTATTTAAGGGAACCAGAAAAATAGGAATATAGTTAAAAGTATAACCTTTCAAACTTACTGTCTCATAGGTATCTTAATAAATAGGGAGGATTCTTCAGATAATAAAAAATATATGACCCTTCCGAAGTATTAGTACATTACAAGTCATTATGCATTAAAAAATAACTCACGTTGGAGCCAAGTACGTATAGAAATAAAGTCACTCTTTCTTGCAATTGCAAGACAATTGTCCTTTTTTCTCTTGAGACTGAGAGAGAAGATGGAACACTCTCGGTACCTCTGATTATTTCCAGCTATGGCCATATTTCATTATTATCCTTCCCAGAGATCGCTGCTCACAATCACACCAGAATGCTAGAAAACTGATGTGAGCCCAACTAGCCTTATTGGAGCCGGGCCCTGGAACGAGTCCGCGGGCATGTCCGGGTTCGCTATCAATCACAGGACTTAGAGCGAGACGCCATCTGAATAATTCAGGGAGCAGGCGCTCACATAATGCCCGGGCTGATCATTCTGTTGTGCTTGATGATATCCCAGCGTGAGACAAGGTGTGATCTAAGTGAAACATATTGATTTCATCATACAATGTCTGACTTCGTTTCCGACACGTTCGTTCTCCCTTCCTCCACCCCCACCGCACACATATTTCTCCCTCTCCCCACCGCTATTTGTGTCTCTTCTTCTCTTTTCCTTCTCTTCTCTTCTATTTCCGTTTATTTCTTCTTCCCACCGCTTCCTGTATATCTTCTTCCCTTTCCCCCACTTTCTCCCTGCTTCACAACGCGTTTCTCTAGATCTCTTTGCCTCTATTTATACCACGTTTCGGAGTTAGATAATTTGTATGGTTCCTTAAGTAGTTGAAATATTGTCAAAATAATGGAAAGAAACTTCGAAACGAGACGAACTTTGAATACTAAACTTATCCAAAACTAAAGCGACATAGAACACAAATATTTTGACATGTAATGACAAAGCTGATGAAACTCTTTGCAAAGAAAGAGAACAAAAATTGCTCTACTTACATCTCGCCAATGTAAGTGCTAAGTCGGATTATGGCAGCAACCATAATAAACAGGATTAGCAGGATGGACAGAAACGCCCACTGAAAGTAAAGAATAGAGATGTTTGAAATATGTCATACAAAGTCTTAGCAATAGCATTATATTCTTTTTTGTTGTCACAAAGTAATGTCCACAGTGAATAGAAAATTGTTTTGTTACTCTGTCTAACGCCCTGGATTTTTTAATTTTGTAGTTGCCTTTGTTGAATAAAATGGTGGAATATAGATGGCTGGTTATATTGGCATATAATTAATATTCCCCTCTTGTTTTTTTCCTAGTAGACTATCGGTTCAAAATAGCGCCAAAGACGCTCTCTGACGCATACACAGAACGTCTTTTCCATGCATTTCTCTCACACACACTAATGCCCGTATCCGAATGGTTGATGAGAAAAGACAATACGCGCGTTTTATCGACTTTCTATCTCTGCGTTTTACTTTCTTTTGTTTTAATTCTGTTTTATCACTTCATGTTGTTCGACATAGTGTAGAATTGGTGTGCCCTTTTTTGTTTTAATTCTGTTTTATCAATTCATGTTGTTCGACATAGTGAAAAATTAGTGTGTTCTCCCAGTGCCACCTCTCCAACAACCAATCCAAACTGGTAAAGGATTTTTATGCCATAAAGTTTTCGTGCTATTACCATAATTGTGACGTTGATGATCACAGATGAACAATTGCAACTGATATAACACTACTTTTGAAATTGATGATGAATGAATACAATTTAATAAGAATGAACAAAGAAATATAGAAAAAAAATTGCTGCAACATGAAAAACGACAGCTTTTTGTGTTACTTGTTATTAATTCTCTTTTTTTTCTTCTTCTAAAAGCAATGTTTATAACAACCTGAAAACAATTTTTTTTGTTTCCATATTTTTATAACCTTATAGTTATAACAAGATTTAAAAAGATTATCATTTCATTGTTGTTTTAAGTATGAAAACATAAAAAAATAATGCAACAAGTTCAGCACCTTAGGATTAACTATGGAGAAAATGAATGAAAATAATTGACTAAGAATGGAAAGAAAAAAAAGTTGTAACCGGCTTACATAATAATCTTTTCATTATATTTCACACATTTTAATACAGTTCTTAAGCCCCCACCATCTCCCCTCCTCATCGATCCGATTCAAGCAAACACACACAAGACAAACAATCTACAAATAAAAACTGCTAAAATTGTTAAATTTCAATAGAATTAGCAGTAAAACCTTAACTTATCTCAATTATTATTAAGCTTCATCTATCCATCAATCCACCCATTTCCATAGCGCCATACACTTCAATGTCTCTCGAGCCCTCTCATTTATCTCCCTTGCGCTTCGCTTACTGCCCCTTGGAGTCCAGAATCAGTTATTACCCAGCCTGAAATGGTTCCTGCCTGATTAAGCATCTGGTGCACCCAGAAAAGAGCCTGATAATTGACTTTTCCTCTCTCTCAGGGTTGAATTCGATTGTCTTGAAACCGAGGACTTTCATAACAGGCAATTAGTGTCAAGCGACTTGTTATTTCTTTAGTGAGGTCTTACCAATGCAAGAATCTAATGGGCAAACGCACTTGATGGTCTTACCAATGCAAGAATCTAATGGGTAAACGCACTTGATGTAATGTGTCCCCACTTGCTCCTGAAACTCCCAATAAGACAAATTAAACTTTACTTTTCCTGTTGGAAATCAATTTCACTTTGGTTTGAAAGCATTAAAAACGTTTAAATAAATTTCAAATAAAGGAAAATTGAGAAGTATGGCACTCCAATTTATTATCACCCACTACATAGCCAGTATATTTACAAGTGTAACCACAACACAATTATACAGTTTCATAGACATGAACATTATCTTGTGTAAAATTGCTCTATTTTTGCCAACCGCCTTCATTGGACACTGTGATGTTAAGGGGTTTGGCTTGGTCAAATCCTATTTCACTGCCTTCTCGAGTAATCCTCTGAAAAACAATATTGCTCGCTTCAGTATGAAGTATGACAGGGGAACGCTGGTACTCAAGTCACTCAGGAATCACTCAACATATCATCCTGTCCCTCTCTCTCTCTCTCT
>RQTK01000274.1:462906-491045 GCA_003991915.1 Elysia chlorotica | reverse complement strand
GAAAGAAAGAAGCTGGATTTTTTTCCTTTCATTTACTATAACATTTTTTATGTCCTTTTTCGGCCTGTGGATGAGATCTTTAAAACCCAGTGGACAACATCATTATAAAGACGTTATAAAACTCCAGATTGTAAAAAAAAACCAACACATAATAGTAACAAAAGTAATAATAACAAAAAACATTTCCAAAATAAATGTCTAAGAGACCCTTTTTTCTAATATGAAGATTGAAAGCCGCCATTTGCTACATGAAGCCAGACATTGATTTTTTTATTAGCAATGTTATTATTGATTTCAGCACGATGCTAAGTTAGGTTATGGACAAAACCACAATAACCAAACTCTACAAATCAATGTTCATTAGATCATAAGTGGGATACACATTATTTTAAATATCTAAAAGCTAACATAATTTTCTTAAAAACCGTATTCTAAAGGCTAACGATTTATGTAATTTGTTAGCTATATTTACTTCGCCTCTTTTTTAAATCTTTTGTCCAGGATTTGGTTCACATCTTTCAACAAAGTTGACATGGCCTTCTTATCAGAGGCAATTCATAAGCTATTAGATTTTTCATCGTTGTCCTTTTACAAAATGGCTGTAAAAACTGGAATATATATTGAATGTGAGAACTGCCTATTGCAGTTACAGCTGTGATCAATAAAAACTAAAAGACAATCATGGGTTCACAACTGAACAAAAAACTCATGACGTGTTATAGATTTTTTCTGAATACTTCGTCCTTTTAATTCCAAGTTAATGTGAATTCATCCACACTTCTTGGAAGCTATAAATTAATTACACCCCCCCAAAAAAAAAACAACAAAAAACAACAACAACAACAAAAACAACAACAACAACAACAACAACAACAACAACAACAACAACAAAAAACAACAGCAACAAAGAACAAAAAACAACAACAAAAATAACAACAAAAACAACAAAACAAAACAAAACAACAACAACAAAAACAAACACCTCCCCCCCCCCCTAGAAAACAACAACAACAATAACACCAAACAACAGCAGTGAACCAAAAAGAAAAAGAAAAAGAAAAAGAAAACCAAAAGTTATTAATTATTACGACAGCGATGATAAAACACATCACCACATTATATCTCCCGTTCATACCAATATTAATGACGATAAAAATCAATAAAAGTAATCACCAAAAGCATAAGCTTTACCGGCCAGATGCAATAATGAAAGATAGAGGGAAATAACTAAGTAGACACAAATTATAAACTGACATTATACACAATTCACCCTTACATTCTATATACATAGCATGACATTTTTAATCCCTACCGCACATTTCTCGTAAATAAAATAAATTTAAGTAAATGTCCAGCGTGTATGACCCTTTGAGTAAAAGTACTTACTTTCGCCACCAATCCAGATTATTACTTTGGTAATAGTATCTCCGATGATCACGTTGTAACTAACCATGGCTGAAACAGTACAAAAAAAAGATGTAGATTGAAGAGAAAACAAACAAAAAAAAAGCATGCATGGTCGAAACGGATCGCTAATAGTTCTAATATAGAAGGCTCCAGTGCCGTACATTATAATGAGAACACCAAATACAATTATTTCAAATTTTGAGATGCTGGGTTGATTTTGCGATACTCGGATTAGTTGGATTGTCTATGAAAATTATGGAGACTAACTTTAAATAATACATTGTAGTTCTAACGAGAAGATTTTGCTCCGATGATCTAAGTAAAAATTACACAGCGCAAAAAAAGTCCTCGCAAGTTTATTCTTAAGAAATGGGGAAGGAGAGGGATGAATTGGGACTATTAGTTCTTTGATCTCTGATAATAAATATGTGGGGGCGCTTATAAAACCTTGGCTACATCAATTTATTTACATTAATAAAAATGTTTCTGATATCGCTAATAGTTCTAATATAGAAGGCTCCAGTGCCGTACCTTATAATGAGAACACAAAAAAAAATTATTTCAAATTTTGAGATGCTGGGTTCATTTTGCGATACTCGGATTAGTTGCATAGTCTATGAAAAGTATGGAGACTAACTTTAAATAATACATTGCAGTTTTAGAAGCTTTTGTTTCGATGATCTAAGTAAAAATTATCCTTCGCAAAAAATAGTCCTCGCATTTACTACATCAATGCATTTACATTAATAAAAATGTTTCTGATATTCTCATATAGCGTATTTATGTAAAAGAAACGAAGCAAATAAACAAATAAACAAACAAACAAACAAACAAAATAATAAACTAAGTAACAAAAGGGTACACAATGATAAAAGTTCATCAAAACGTGTTTTAATGATGTAAGTTTAAGAACTAAGTAGATTAACATTTTATATGTGCAAAAACCTTTTTATATTAAAGCATTGCCATGTAAATTATTGATCTTATCTTATAACGTTCAATTAGTCGTCACACACCTTCAGTTGTTCTTTGTGTGAACAGAGTGTTCTAATACCGAACGGAGTGCAGGTTCCAACAAACACACCTCATTGTTTGTTCGCTGATAATTACTTTGCAACCAATATTTAAGAAAATGCCTATTATCAAACCTCAAACATTAAAAAAAAAGTTGGTTGATGATATGGTTTGTTTGTTTTTCTTTCTTTATGTCAAGATAAGGAAAGGAAGAACTTTGTTAAATAGAGATTTGTGGAATGTAAAAAAACAAAAAACAACCCACCAATTAGCAGCGTAAGTACATTTGAGAGTAATATGACTTTACTGCCGTAACATTAAAAAAAATCTGCTTAAGCATTTTACCGCGACTATAATGTATCTATACCACACAAAAAATAATATAAACATTAAATTCAACACTCTGCTAAAAAAAACCCCAAAAATAACGTGACAATGTAAAGGGGTAAAAGTGTTTGGGGAGGTACTTACCAATAAAAGGATACAAGAACTGTAATACTGTCAACATGTAGAAGCCTGGGCGTCCAAAAGCAACAAGGACCATATCCTGAAAATGAATTAACCAACATGTAACGCCAGTTTAATCCTTTATAATATATTGAACTATAAAATTTAAATCAATTTTTACAAAATGAAAATGAAACACAAAGAAGACGATTTTCTTATCGAAATCTTTAACGGCAAGCAATTTTTGGTTTATAATTTATACACATTCATTTATAAAATGATCGATAACAAATAGATACGCATTTTTATTGTATTGTCAGCGATGTAACAAAATTCCTTTAGTCATGTTAGTGACTGCTTCTATGAATCCCTATGTAAAAATATTATCCCTTCCGCTGCAAACAAGCTATTGTGGAAATGAAAATTTTCTTTAATCTCGGGAATGGCAAGGCGATATAGTTTTGAAAAATATAGGAAAAAAAAAAACAAAGATTGATTTTAGAGTCTAGAAAGAATCTTAGCCAACAGATCGTTCAGCAAAGGACTCAACCAACTCCTTCTTCACAAATTGACTTAATTTATCACACTTTAGAACCCTACCAAGTCCAAAATGTAACCCAAGTACTTCATAAAGCCAGAAGGAACAATTTATTAACTATATAAGCCTCATTTTTAGCAACAAAATAAAAAGGCGAGTTTCATCCAACCTTTTCCTTGCCAGGCAATCAATTCTTTCCGTTCAGACAATCACATCCAGAAATATTTTACAATGAAAATGTTATGTATTTTTGTGTGCAATTAGCTATGATTATGAATGCATACAGAAAAAAGTTATCATTAAAAGAGTATCTTTCCTTGAGAGTTCTATTGTATTTTGTAATCTATTTAACATGATCATCTAGTTTTAATCATTGATTTTAATCATACGTGTTCAATAAAATTAATACTGGTACCTGATATGTATCTGTGTTGGAAAGCTGCCCACCTTCTATCAACAAAAATATAGAGTAATCTGAAACAGAAATCGATACCAATAGCTGTAATGTAATATTGACTTGTTTCAGAACAATTCCTTTTTGTTTTCAAATCATTCAATGCCCTCTTCGATGGCACCATAACGCCTTTTTCTGCCCATAGAACTGACACAGAATTCAATAAAAAATCTTCTCAAACCTGCTATGGCCACTTCATTGTTGAATAAATACTTAAAAGGCGCCCTTAAAGAGACAACATAATCTGTCATTTCTATAGAAGGCAAAGTTGGGTCTTAAAGAGGATATTTTGGATTAATCATGAATAGGAATACATTGAGTTCATTTGAACAGGTGGTTGTTCGATTCTTCAAGCATTCGTTGTAGAGAGGTTATGGTAAAAACAAAACGATCTTTTTGAGAGGAGTGATAAAGCTCTCCCATGAGGTACCCACATCAACGTCTGATGAGAATTGTTTAAGAAAGTCATAGAAAAAGGTTTTAGATTGTTATTTATCTATTTGGTGTTGGCACGTTACCATATGAACATGTTTACCACGCATATCTTTGTTGTTGTTGTTGTTGTTGTTTCATATACGTATGTGCTCTGTTTTGTTTTGACTACTAGGTGTTAGGGTCAAACTGATGACTTTTAACATTTTACCGTTCTTGTTGTTGTTTTAAACAAACGTATGCAGATTTATCGAACGTCGGTGCTGTTTACTTGTGCCTGTACTGACTACTATTGTGCATATAAATAGGGGGGGGGGGTCTGGAGCAGCCCACTGGAAGTGCAGTTTCTGGTCTGTGTCTCGTCATTGTTTGTATTTGACTACAATTGCCGGTTCCTTCCACCAGGCAGCTTTGCCTCCACAGAGACTTGATTTTATGCACCTGATTTTGCGCTCATTAAATCACTTGAAAGATAAATGGTTTTTGAATCTCGACTTATACAAAACTTATTACAGACCTTGAACAAAGTCTAAAATTGATGTTATGGAGATGCAATAAAACAATCTCACGAGAACCAATGTGAAAAATATAATTTAAATATTCTTGATCACAATGGAACACGACCGGCACGCCGATCCCCACTCTTCCCCACGAAAAAAATCAAATCATAGCACACAAACACACACACAAATAAAAACAACAAAACATACAAAAAAAAACAACAACAATGGTCTCAATAATACAAGAAGATTAATCCATGCTCATATGGATTTTGTTGTGGCAGTACTCTTACATCCATTGGAGGGTTATTGATAAACATTTAGATTTCCTTTGCACTTGTATTAAATGCATGCGACGTCCATTTGTAGATTAATTGATGTGAACAAATAATGCATAAAAACACACAATTATTAACACAATACGCATAAAACGTTATACGAGAGCTGTCCGAGAAGTAAGGCAAGTGAAGCTATAAGTTAGGAAGTATTTGGGCAAATTTAATACAATTTTCACATAACGTGTTCACACCTTTAGTCTACTTTTTGATGTAATTTCCACGCAGATCGATGCATTCTTCCACCCTCCTCGAAAAAAATTGCATCAAGACTTTTCAGCTGTTATGATACTTCTCGTCACCATGCCCTGACAAGTGTCGCTTGAGGGGCTCAAGCACAAGGAAATTTGAAGGGGCCAAATTAGGACTATGAGAGGTATGCTGTAGAAAATATAAGGTCTATACTTTTTAAACCAGGCTTTAGTGTTCTTTGCCATATCGGGTGTTGCATTGTCACATTGAAAAACGATTCCTTTGCTCAATCCGCCGGGTCTCTTTTTGCCGTATTGCTTCATGCAGTTTGTTTAACGTTTCACACAACATGGAGGTATTAATTGTATTGTATTGAAGTAAACCAAAAGGACGCCCTTTGCACCCCAAAACACAATTGCTATCAATTTCATTTTTACTGAAGACTGCAATTTAAACTTTTGACGCGCAGGGGAGGATGGATGTTTCGACACACCGTGCTTATCCTGAAAGCTTAATCGCCCGTTTTAAAATTCGCAACGCCAAAATGTTACTTGTTTCAGGCTCATAACATCTTCTCCATATACGCTTACCAACTCTATAATGTATTTCAGAAAGAGTGTTCGTTAAAAAATCGTATAAAACTACGGATGTCACCCTCCACTGAACAATGAGGATATCTATCTTTGTTGCCATGGTGACTGAATATCCTCTGGACAATGATGTTTAAAGTTTGGCATTTGGTACGCAACGTATAAATGTTGAAATTTTCAGGATTTAAAATGCGTAAAGTGGTTCTAAAGTTATGGGTTGACTTAGCTTACTTCTGGGACAGCCCTCGTACATACTTATGAGGAAATACTTTAATCTCCGCTTTTTAAGTAAAATTGAAACCAAATCCATATACCCTTTTCATATGTTTTTTGTTTTTGTTTTGTAAAAGATATTTAATATTAAAGAAATATTAAATCGGAAAAATTTTGGCAAAGATAAAAAAAAATGGAATAAGAGATAGAAAAATCAATGCCTTTCAAGACTTTTTATATGATTTATCTAAATCGAATAGAAGCAATATTTTTTTTTGCAGCGCGCTTTTATAATGTATTAGTTTCTACACCTCTCTATGTAAAGGGAGAAGAAAGGGAAACAAAATATCCAATTAGGACTATTGATCTATTCCTTAGACATTGCGCAAGGAACGAAGAGGGTCTTACCGGTTTCCTCAGAAGGCTGAACAACGAACTTAAGCTCCTAGACTTTCTCTCTTTACGTTACAATTTCAAGGTGATTTATTTAACACGAAATTTAAAATCTGCGCTCTCCTTATACTTCTTCTGAAACCTCTTCTCCTCTTCCTTTTTCTCCTCCTCCTCTTTACCCCTTTCTATTGTAGGATAGTGCGAATAAGGAAAATTAATTATTATAATGACCATGAGAGTAACCTAGATATATATTTATTTATAGTCATAACTATGACAAGCAAGTAAACGTTATAAAATGCAAATGGTTTAAAGCGTTTGTTATTGTCGATTCCACAAACTTATAAACGTATTGCCCGTAATCCATATTCTCGCCTCAATGTCCTTTCACTGTCCTTCAAACGACCCGTCACACTCTTTTTCTTGACTGAATTACGCTTATTTAAGAAAAAACAAATTCACTCCCGGCCCCTGTGATGCCATACGTGACATGCATTATGGCCTGGGCCCTATTTCTCTTGTTGCATCCATCGATTTTTCTCTTCCTGTACCACACCATGCAATCACTACGTTGTAAAGTGATCGATGGAGTATTCAGAGCTATCACCTGCGCGCACATTTTCAAATCTATCAAGTGTACCGATAACATTAATTTCATTATTATATTTTTACTGGGATTTTATCCTTAACTTTAGATCTGACCAACTCCAAAGAGGCTGCGCTTTGCCTTTGAAATAATTGTCCATGATTAGTAGACAAAAACGTTTTTGTCAATTTTTACCAATATTTATGTTATGCTAATGGACCAGACACAATCAAGACCCACCAACGTTTTAAAATGTACGGTTATTTTAATACACTCTCATTTCTGAGATGACCCATGAAAGAGAGACGTGTTCTTAGAACCCTCGAGCAAACTGATTGGATCATGAAAAGAAGTTGAAATCCTTCACAGCAGAACGATTTAGCAGATCAGAGCGCGCTCGTCGTTGCTCAATCACTACGTTGTAAAGTGATCGATGGAGTATTCAGAGCTATCACCTGCGCGCACATTTTCAAATCTATCAAGTGTACCGATAACATTAATTTGATTATTATATTTTTACTGTCCCTTAACTTTAGATCTGACCAACTCCAAAGAGGCTGCGCTTTGCCTTTGAAACAATTTTCCACGATTAGTAGACAAAAATGTATTTGTCATTTTTTTACCAATATTTATGTTATGCTATTGGACCAAACACAATCAAGTCCCACCAACGTTTTAAAATGCACGGTTATTTTAATGCACTCTCATTTCTGAGATGACCCATGAAAGAGAGACGTGTTCTTAGAACCCTCGAGCAAACTGATTGGATCATGAAAAGAAGTTGAAATCCTTCACAGCAGAACGATTTAGCAGATCAGAGCGCGCTCGTCGTTGCATTGCTCCCAGAGCAGACCGTTAGACTGCTATTGACTGTAACAATAGATTAGTACTTACTCAACTATTCCGTACGTTTCGCTGTGACGCTACTCAACATTGCACCTTAAATATTTACTTACTGGCGTTATTGACCACATTATTATTTCAGGATGCATAAAAGTATAATTATTCTCTGAAACCACGATTGTATTGAAGTTGAGACGTAGTGTTAAGAATCTAGATATCTAGGTTGATGTATTAGGTGTTGAATTTCCAATCTCAGAAAAAGTTTCGTCGGCGAACGTATTAATTTTGTAACATAGAGATAATGTTAGCTGTGGATAGGGTTGCGATTAATTATGTGTGATGTCTTATAAACCACTTTAAATATCCCCTGGAATATTGTCCCCCTTAAAAGCTTATATTGTAAATATAAAACGGAAAGCGGGAAACAATTATGATTTACGCATCTGCCAACATTGAATTTTGGTTGAAACATGGCAATGTTATTTAACATTTGTTTCTTTTGTCAGATGTTGACTGAATAGGAACATTAATTTCCATAAATCCATGGCCGAACTCTCTTTTAACAGTTTGAATACTCAGGGCCTTGGTTACCTTTTCGATGACTTATCGTCATAACTATAACAGTCTTCGCCATCTTTATCAAACTAAGCATGATACTGTCGCAAAAATAATCTCCACCAGAATGGTACATTTACATAGTACCTAAATGCGAAATCAAAGCCAACATTTCGTGATGATTTTTGGAAATACTTTGGAAATGGCAAGTACTGATCAAGGATATACAATTCAAGTATTGCGATAACTGCGTTCATGTCATGATTGTGAAATGACAACCCGAGAAAATAACCACCACAAGAATGCTTAAAACAGAAAATACAACGGGTGTACATATAAAAGAGGCAAATTCAAGAGTAAATTAGAATTTTCGTTGACTGTTAAGCCAAAAGATTTTCAAAGGAAATATTATGTAACAATCTCAATAAAAAGCAAGCGAACGAAAATTCTGAAATGTAAAGTCGTTCTTTTCTAATACTTTTCCAAAACATAGAAGAAAAAAAAAGTTTTGCACTCAGCATTTTGTACAATCATTAATTTGTATCTTTAACACCTACCTGTAAGATATGCCACCAGGATAAGAAGGATAATTCCTAGCCCGAAGCCTGCTTGGTGGAGCGCGAAAGGAATACCTAAAGAACAAAGAAAAAATGTTTTTGAAATTATGGTACTTTCATACGACAATTCCTCTTCGCCCTTCTAACCACCACACGAAACAGTGGTTGTTATGAATTGTATGTATTTTATTAGCATTATACATTCATTATGTCGTCGTACTGTTTTCTTAAAAAATATTTATCATCCTCATCTTCCTCTTTTCCCGCTTCTTCTCTTCTGCTCCTCTCTTTCTTCTTATCCATAGCCTTCTCTTCTTCTTCACCTCTTACTGTTCACTCAATCTTTTATCCTCCTCCTCTTCCTCTTTTCCTCCTTCTGCCCTTCCGTCTTCTCCTTCTACTGCCCCTCCTCTCCTTTTATTGTTTTTGTACATCTCCTTGTCCCTCTCCTCCTTTTCTTTCTGGTTGTTTCTCGTTCTGATGATTCTCTTTCATTGTGCTCATATCTTGCATCATTCTCTCTGAACTTTTCTCATACACAATAATAAAACAACTGTATCATTCTTCTGTTCGAAATTTAACTCCTCCTGTTACACATTGTTTTGTAATATTCTTGGTTAAAAAATATATATACACCCAGACTAACGGGCAGCTGTTTGTGACATTCACCATCGACTTCCACCGACACTATCCGCAAAGTCGCTGCTATTATCGGTTTCCGACATTTGCTATCACAACAGCGTAACCTTGCCAGGCAGTGTTTCCAGATAAATAATTTATCTTAGCCTAAAACCAAAGAGTCTGGGACCAATACGGAGAGAATCGATACAGAGACAGATGGTGCGTTACCCATGAAGTAATACCTTTCACACCGTGCGTGTCGCGTAATGGATAGTCAATGAAATGTCTTTACAGCCCGACAAGTAACTCATTATTATTGGTAGATCAAAAACTGTTATATTTGTCAAGTTTTCACCTGTAACTGTTGGGTCAACAAATAATTATACTTATAAATTTCCACCACTCTAAGTAAATTTATTTCAACCATCGTCGTTATAACATGACTACCTAAACCGATGTAGCAATTAAGAAAAATATAATAATTGTAAGATTGCGTTATCCCAGGGAATCATTGAAAAATTATGAAAGAACCATATACAAATTATTACTTCTCAAGGTGAAAATGACGTGAAATAAAGTTTCTTACAATTTTAATTTAGCCATTAGAAGAAAGGTACTCTTAGGAGATCTTGCCAATATCAGAAAAGTTAAAACTTTACTTTAGTGAAGTTATGTGCTTGGGGGGTGGTTGGGATGATCATTTAGGGATAATCCTTTGCAAAAATTACAGGATCTTGCGTTTTCCCCACCCTGCCTCGTCTTATAAGATGCACATATAAAACTATGAGTTCAGGTTTGAAGGAGGGAGTGAAGGTATGAAATCAAGAAATAGATGTTAAATGGACATAAGCAAATGCATATATTTATAGCAACATAACTCAGTATTGACTAAAAGGTTGCAAACATTCCTGGCACAAGTCAAAAGAAAGACCTTGCAACGTGGCAAAACGCCGTCTTATTTTAGAATCTTTCGGAAACCTAGGGGTAGAGGGGTAAAACTATTCAAAATTTACAAAAGGGGAAACAGCAAATTCGTTAATTTAAAATACTCAGTTTATGAATCTGATACTGGTCCAACGTCAGCAATCATTGACGGATCCCAAGACAATTCTACGAGCTGCCAAACACAGACAGAGCGGCGGTACGTGGACTTTTGACTCAGCCGGTCACATTTTACTGACACCATCCTAATCTCCAAGCGAGCTGTTCATGAGATTATAGATGATGCAACCATACTCACACCGCACAAGACTAAGCTGAACTCACCAATGATGCCAGAACCTATGATGGAATTGATGAAGTTGAAGGACGTCATGGGGATGGAGCTGCGCGGCTTGCCATCCTCCTTCTCCTCCATCAGGCCCCGAGTGTCGCTACAGCTGGACGCCTCGGACATGTCCGACATGGTCTGTGGAAACGGTTTGACAGTTAAGCGCAGTATGCAAAGGTAAAGGTAAAGGCTGCTTCCTTGACACCCAGCGTCAGCAACTCGGCTATATCAAAGAAGGAGTGGAGGCTAACAGGATTGTACTCTCAGCAGGTCACGTTATACTGACACCAACTTCACCAGCAAGCCAAACATTCCCCCCCCCCCCCCTGCACCGCCCTACACAACCCAGGTTACACTGACCTAGTCTTTGGTTGGATAGAAAAATCGTTTAGTCAAGACATGCCTAGTTTGATCTTTAGGGGATAGATGACGATGTTGGGTTGGTTTAACGTCCAACAGCAGCACTATATAGGATGTATTGTGGACGCTGTGGGCGGACAGAGAAACGGTTAGACAGACGAAGTATAGCCTGTGGGCGGACAGAGAAACGGTTAGACAGACGAAGTATAGCCTGTGGGCGGACAGAGAAACGGTTAGACAGACGAAGTATAGTCTGTGGGCGGACAGAGAAACGGTTAGACAGACGAAGTATAGTCTGTGGGCGGACAGAGAAACGGCTATTCAGATCTAGTATAGTCTGTGGGCCGACAGAGAAACGCTTAGACAGGTCTAGTGTACCCTGTGGGCCGACAGAGAAACGGTTAGACAGGTCTAGTGTAGTCTGTGGGCGGACAGAGAAACGGCTATTCAGATCTAGTATAGTCTGTGGGCCGACAGAGAAACGGTTAGACAGGTCTAGTATAGTCTGTGGGCCGACAGAGAAACGGTTAGACAGGTCTAGTATAGCCTGTGGGCCGACAGAGAAACGCTTAGACAGGTCTAGTATAGTCTGTGGGCCGACAGAGAAACAGTTAGACAGGTCTAGTATAGTCTGTGGGCCGACAGAGAAACGCTTAGACAGGTCTAGTATAGCCTGTGGGCGGACACAGAAACGGTTAGTTAGTCCTAGTATAGTCTGTGGGCGAACAGAAGAAAATTTAGACAAGTCAAGTATAGTCTGTTGGCTGACAGGAAAATGGCTTGAGAGACCAAGCATAGTCTCTTGGTGAACACGGTAAGGGATAGACTGATCTAGCATATCGTGGGCTGACAAGTCTAGTATAGTGGCGGACATAAAATTTGTTAGACACACCTCTTTTCCAGTAAAAATTACTTAAAGAAATGCAAAATAGAAAGCGGAAAAAAGAAACGGAGAAATGGAGATACACAGAGAAAGAGAGAGAGAGAGAGAGAGAGAGAGAGAGAGAGAGAGAGAGAGAGAGAGAGAGAGAGATCAAAGAGATAGAGTGATAAAATAAGAGAACAAGACAAGAAAGAAACAAGTGCAGCAGCACTGATTCATCCGATCAACAAAAAAGTAAACCATTGGCAGGTATAAAAGGCTTCATAAACAAAATGAAAATTCAAAGCAGGCGTTAATTGTGTTAATGCCACGTCAAACACGATGAATCAAACAGACGTGCGTGTGGAAAACTTGATAAGAGTAGACGATGAAAAAAGAAAGAACAATACATGTTGTGAAACAAGAAATGCTCATATATTTTTTTATCGAAAGGCAGGCAATCCATGGAAAACAAACGAGAGGAAATAACACATGTCTAGAACAAAACAAATGACAGGAGCAGAAACTGACAAAGAGAAATCACTGCAAACTAGACACAATATTTCGAGACCAAAAGTAATATCTAGACATAAAGATTAGCAGAGGGAGATAGAAAGCAAGAGACCCTCAGCTAGATGGTTTAGCAGAGGCGGAGATACAAGAAAAAGAGATAGTTAAATGATAAAAAAAAGACAGGGATAGGAGATACGAAAGTAGTTGTAAAATAATTACTGTTAGATTAAAATGTGCCTGAGCGCAAAGGAAATACATTACAGAATACAGTATACAGAATACGGAAATCTGTATTCATCCCTCATGGAGAAATTACAATGAATCGATGATACAGAATGTGATAAAAACTATTATTCGGAAAGAACAATCTATGCACCAGAGGGATATATTAATCAATAAATTCATGGATAGTCGTAAATGTATATAATTTCGAAAACATAAGGCTTTTAGAAAGGAATCCATTTAATTATGTGTTCATGAAGAAATGAAACTCTGAACACAATATCCAAGTTCATTCAACCTGTGGCTGCTTTGTGACATCAACTAGGACGTTGGTTGGTGTTTTTTGTTGTTTTGTTTTGTATTTCGTTTTTTTCTAAGGTACACAAATTAATATCAAGGCTTTTGCAATGCCATTAGCTTTTTTGAATGATTTCAAATATAAAAAGTCTAATATAAGAGTAAAAATCATCTTTAGCTAAATGCTATTGCCAATGGAATTTTTAAAAATATTGACAAAAAAAAAAGTTTTATTTGGTAAACCTGGGATTTAAAATGATTAGGGAAACAAATCCAGTCCATAGGGATGTATGTTTTAATCATTTTCGATTTTATTGCCAAACTGATAAAACGGTTTAAGATAGAAATAACGAGGAATTTGTTTTAAAAAGAAGAGAGATTATCATAATTATGTGAAAAAAATTATACCGATTTGTATTAAAATTTGCCTCAGGGACAATTTTTCGTAAGCCATACTTTTGATGATGAATTTATAACCTTGAAGAGATTATGTGAAAAAAGTTAAACTGATTTGTATTTCTTAGCCCCAGGGACATTTTTTCGTAAGCCATATTTTGATAATGAATCTATACCCTTGAAAAGAAAAACCAGGCAGATATAACAAACGTGCGGAGTAAGTGAGATCTTTCTATTTTCGACCACAACAGAATTTTCAATATGTATCAATACCTTTCTGCGCTGTTGTTCATGTTCTGCAAGCCTCTCTAAATATTTTGTGTGTAAGTTAATCTAATTTATTCTTCATGGCACTGTATGAGCAGTTGTAAGTCAGAAATCAGAAAAGAAGACCTAAAATAACTCTTGCACTATTTTTGAAAAAGGCTGGTCTCTCTGCTCTCTCTGTCTCTGTCTGTCTGTCTGGCCGTCTGTCTGTCTGTCTGTCTGTCTGTCTGTCTCTCTCCTCTCTCTCTCTCTCTCTCTCTCTCTCTCTCTCTCTCTCTCTTTCTATTTGCCGCGCCAATATTTCCATCTTTCTACATCTGTATAAATTATATATTGAGCGCCTGTGGGTTAATTTTGTTCATTTATCATAACAAAATATTAAGGATCCTAAAGCCAGAAAAGAAAAATAAATCTGCAAGAACTGTGGATTCACTTTTAAAGGTTTGAATACAACTCGTCAAATGTCATTTATGTGTGGCATCATACTTTTTTGACATGTTACAAAAAATACATCCAGTTTTCTCTGAAAAGAAAGTTTGATTTTCTTTTCTTCTTTGTGAGGAGTGTGTGTGTAATTTTCTTTTGTACAACTTCGGATCATCTAAAACTTTAATCCATGCTCACTTAGCAAACTAATGTTTTACTATGATCTGCATACAATTTTATAAACTGTGACCATGCCATCCTAGAAGTCTAACACTTGGGTATACAAAGTTATATCTTATCTCCGTATTATCCCTACTGGCATTTACAGTCATGCCTATTATCTTACACTTGGCCACATGAGGTCGTCAACCAATCACTAGATTATCCACCGTGAGATTAGAAGTGACGCCCATTTATTTGTTAGACGGTCGCCCCACCTACTGAGACAATTACTTCATGAAGAGATCGATATCTTGGCTTTTGGTTAATAATAATAATAATAATAATAATAAATAATAATAATAATAATAATAATCATCATAATCATAATCATAATAATAATAATAAGGTCATTGCTGTTTAAAAAATGGTGGCCAGCATGTCCCTAATCTGATGTATGGTGGTTCATAAAAAATGTTTTGTAATTTTCAAATGATTGAGTAAGTCTGTGGAGGCGCGGAGCCCACAATGAGCACTACATGTTTTGTGTGTGTGTGTGTGTGTGTGTGTATATATATATATATATCGATTTTTAAAAAGGACACACTTGTGTCAGGCCGAAAAAATAAATTATAACAAAATAACACCCCCTGGCACCACCACCACCACCACCACCACCACCAACAACAACAGCAAAAACAACAACAACAACCAACAACAACAACAACAACAACAACAACAAGAGATCGATATCTTGGCTTTTGGTTTGGCAATCCCATCATTTTGATCCACCCAGCATTTCCCCTCAATTTTCCCTCACGGTAACGTCTACTAAACGGGTTGAAATGGCAGGGGTATCAAGTAAAAGAGAAGCATCATCTATTGTCGTTGAGAATATTGTTTAAAAAAATATATAATAATAAATAAATAAAAATAATAACAACAACAACAACACTAACAACAAAATTAATAAGAATAAGAGCACAACAACAACAAACAAACAAAAGTCCCCCACCCAAATAATAACAAGAGAGAAAACCCTAGATTCACGTCTGCGGGCGATGAATCTACTCGCAATTTTAGATGCGAGATTGAAAACAAATTAATGTTTATTAGAATGTTGTTACATGTATTTCGTCATCCAGATTCACTTAAAAGCTGGCGCGCCCCTTAATACATTATTATACTCATACTTAACAAGGTCTTTTTTGAAGTCTACATCAGTTATAATTATGGTGAAGAGTAAAATCGATAAAAAGTGCGCAGATGGCCTTCTTATCTTATACGCCACGGTAGATGTGTCTTATGTTTTATTTATTATTCAAGTCTACTTGTGAGCGCATAAAATTATATGAGTTCGGCAACGCTACCAATCTGGACGGTTATGTAGTAATCCTATAACAAATTTAGCAAAATCAAGAACAATGTATATACAATTTTATACTAGTGATATTAATTTGTTTCTACAATAAAGATCATGTAACAGAAAAAATTAGGAAACTATTTTCTTTTACTATCATCAATTATAACTTCAAGAGAGCGTCGACGTCCAGATAGAGTTAAGGAGCAAAACAACATTATGTTACAGTATAAATTAGAATTATAAAACTTATTGGAAATACCATTCCCATAAATTCTATCTCTCAATATCCCTTTGGGTAATACTGAATCGCAGATGATACATTTTTGTCGACGAAATGGAAGAATATAATTGTAACTCAAATTCAGAAAGATAGTAATAACAAATTCATCAGACTGGTTTACAACCATGCTCATAAGAATGTATTGCACTCATTTGACTTCAATATAAAAGGAAAATTTTTGCTATTTATTTAAGAACAAAATTAAAACGAAAATAAAATCTGAAGTACTTGTCACAATGGATGGTATTAGTTCTTGTTTGCTTGTTGCGCTGCACATTTACCAATCAATGGTTAACGCGAATCTACATCGTAAGAGATTAAACAATACAAGGGCCTTTATTAGAGTAAAAGATAAGTAATGGGGAGATGTGTGACATCACAGCTAATTCTAGACAAACTGAGAGTTCTAAAAAACAACAGCAAAAAACCTCGGGTCAGTTCGTTACTTAAAGCTACAATTAAGCAAGCGATGTCTAGGGGTGATTAAGAAACAATATTTATAATTATTGTCTGAAAAAAGTAACTAGGTCTAAGCTTTGGTGACTGATAGTAACATAATGGCATTTCCCTTTGGTAAAGATACATAATTACAGAAGATAGAAAGAGTAAAACAATAGAGCAGAGAAATTCTTCTATCGAGGAATTATTATAAACTAATGATTTAATTTGGCATGCATAATTATGGTAAAATTGATAACATAGTTACGTTTGGCATTCATAATCAAACTGTTCCAACTTTAAAGCCCATGCCAATATTACTTGTATATTAGATTGGATAAAATTTTAATGCTGACGTACATTTAAAAAAAGACCCTGCAAAAAACAAAAAATATCGAATCAGTAGGCATGTTCTATGTGATACATGAAATGAAAGCATTGGCTCTAGAGCTTATAGAGCCAGGCATTGGACAGAATTAGAAAAAGACAAAACCAAACTGAAACTAACTTTTTTAAAGGTTTTCTTCGAAGCTCGAGGCTACACCGAGATAATTATCGTAGATCAGAACGACACTGTCCCAAAGAAAGAGAACATTCAAGCACTATACAACAACGCCCGAAAAAACAACAGCAAGCAAACAAAGACTTCATCTTTAAGAACTTACTGATATGAAACACTGGGCTATTTACTTGAAGCAAGGGAAAATTGATCTTCAATAATGAAGGTAGGGAGGTGGTAATTAGCTGGGTAAAAAAAAAAAAGAAAACATGTTGATGCACTGGCGTATATATCCAATATTTCTACGGGGCTGTTTATTTATGGTGGCAGATTCCAATGCAAGCCAGCACACGCACGCGCATAATAATAAGAAAACAAGCATTCCTTATTTGTCTGTTGCAGGGTCGGTCGATTATGAAAAAAAAAGCATAAAATATTGAGCAACTCCATAATTTTAGTAACAGCAATGATTGGCAACATTCCAACTGTGCTTTATTTATAAATATTGATACGACCAGGAGATAAAATCGATGAACAAAAAGTGCGATTCCACTTCAAAAGTTATCTTAAGTGTTTCTTGTATATTCTGGTTCCTCATTTTGCAGTAAAAATATCTATCACGGATTCTGACACTGATTGATCAGTAATTGTTAATGATTTTTTTAATAAACAGAAAAATGCATGTGTCCTAATGAGAGGGGAGAAATGGAATACTGCGACTATAAGAAAAGACACACACACAAAAAAGAGAATTGGAGCAAAGTTTTCTGAATAGATAGATAGATAGATAGATAGATAGATAGATAGATAGATAGATAGATAGATAAATAGATAGAAAGATAGAAAGATAGAAAGATAGATAGATAGATAGATAGATAAATAGCTAGATAGATAGATAGAAAGACAGACAGACAGATAGACAGATAGACAGACATGCAGACACAGACACATACACACATACATACATACATACATACATACATACATACATACATACATACATACATACATACATACATACATACATACATACATACATACATACATACATACATACATACATACATACATACATACATATATACATATAGAAATAGATAGAAAAAGAAAGAGAAGAATCTAATGAAGAAGAAAAAAGTAAGATTGATAGAGAAGATGGGGATGAGATAGAGTTGAGTAGGACTTTCTAATGATAAGCTTTGTTTAACGATTCCGCGGTGATCATGAAAAAATGAAAATATATTACAAAGAAAGGAAACATAATTATGTGCAGGGTTTGCCTCTATTCCTACACATCTGTGATATAAGCCATGGACATCTATATTTAGCTGGCACAGACGCTGATGCTATAAGGCTATTAGCCCAACTGTTACATTGCCCGCCTGCAGTAAGCCCGAGGGGTTTAAGACCTGATGCCGATCTCCCGGCGAGTGCGCCACTCGCCTTTGCTGAGAGACTGAGCTCGTTCGGGGCAGCAAGGCCGTCAGGCCGGAGGTGGAGTCTCATGGCAATGTATCCTCTGTTATTGGTAGATGGAATGGGTGCTTCTCTTACGGTCTATACCCAGTTACTTTAGCAGCTTCTACACTCAGTCTCGTTAGTTGGTTGGTTGGTTAGTCTCTTAGAGCCATAGTAAAAAATCTAGTGGACGGATCCCAGAATCCACACCCTTCTAATTTGGTAACTTTTGCACGAAGTCTTGTTAGTTGATTGGTTGGTTAGTTTTTATAGCCATAGTAAAAAATCTAGTGGACGGATCCAGAATCCACACCCTTCTAATTTGGTAGCTTTTGCACGCAGTCTTGTTAGTTGACTTTTTTGTTGGTTGATTTGGTTAGTTTCGTAGAGCCCATTGTCAACAACTAGACAATATAGTGGACAGACCCAAAACTAATGTCTAATAACACACCCACCTAATTGAGTAGCTATTGAACTTACTGTTGTTGGTTTGTTTCTTAATGCCAATCGTCGGGAACAACACCTTCTAGTGGATAGGTCCCACGACTAATGTCCGATCTAATTTGGTGGCTTTTGCACGTACTCTATTATGTTGGTTGATTTCTTAACGTCTATAACCAGCAAGGAGCCCATCTAGTTGTTGTGCACTTAGTTAAGCTAATTGACTTGACTCCGACTGATAATGTTGCAAACAAGAAGGGATCTAAAATGTGCTTCTTTGAAATACTAGGCATGACTTATCATGCCAAGCACAATAAAAATTCATGTTTTTAATAGGGATACATAATTGTAGCGTTGTTCGACAAATTAACTCTAAATAACCCTATAGTTCCGCTATATCAATTTTTTTTCTTCAGATGCCAAGCCCATTTCGATTTTATATAAGCCACTCTTTGGGAAGATGCGTATAAATTTAGATATTTTGGTACAAACCCTAAGTTTAAAGTAAATTCATTTTTTCATGCGTTCTAATGATGTTTTCCCCAATTCATTTTGTTAGGCACAAACAAAAGTGAATATTAACCTTTAAACTGCTCATGTCAGCATTTATCTTAGCATCAAATACGGAAAGCATTTTATACATGGACATTCGTGTTTTTTAGAAGTAGGCCTAAAGGGTACTCAGGGTTGGTTGTTTAGCCTTCTATAATTCGATTTGGTTCTTATAAGCAGGAGCGTGGTTTGTTTATAATACGCTTAAAAAAAGATCAAAAGTCAACTAATACATTTCTTTTGGAAACGAAGATAGAGGCGATACTGCAAAAACTAACCATTAAAGAATGTTGTCTATACTGAGGACCATAGGAAGACAATATAGCCTATATAGTGTGTGATGGACGTTAAACCTTAAACCAAACATAGGAAGCATTGCGTGGAAAATTACATGGCAAGGAGGATTAGACAAAAGTGGTTATTTTATGGTTCACTGTAGTTAAATAGTTATACGGACTAAAAACGAGGTCTCATTGAAATGTGCTTTTATGAAAAGGAAACATACAGAATAAGTTAATTTAATAGAGGTTAAGAAGAACGACAAGTATACTAACTGAGGTTACCCGAATATAAAGAAAGCCTATATAACGAAATGCGAGTCGATCTAAGTTTCAACAAAAGTGAAAGACGTATTAATTAAAATCAGCTATAAAAAAAAGAATACAAAAAGTTTCAAGGGTTTTACCTCTAAATGTATCTCGAATCGAATTATGTCATAAAACTAAAATTGTTTTAACCCTTTGCAATCTTTCCCTGAAAGAAAAAAAAACACATTGAGGCCTATACCTATGGATGAAAATTCTTCCTGATCAATAATATTCCTGTTGTTGTTTTTGTTGGTGTTTGTGTTGTCGTTGTTGTTGTTGTTGTTATTATTATTATTACTACTGTTGGTGTTGTTTTTGTTACTTTTTTGTTGTGGTGGTGTTGTGGAGTTGGTGGTGGTTGTGCTTTTGTTCATCCCCCTTTTCGATGCAATTCTATATCGAGCTGAACTTTACGTCTAGACTCTAGACCTTAGGCTAGATCTAAAAAAGCAAAAACAAGGCAAAAATATTCATTATATAAAAATATTGTTTTTCTTTACCTTCGAAGAACATCTTGTTGCGCATTATTTTTCTTACACGTTTTGGTAAATTACATGCATAAATATTGCCTTATGCTTCAACAAAGAAAGAAGCAACCAAATGGAAATTTAAAGGTGATTTTAAATACTTAGATCTATTTAGGTATTAAAAGAGAATAGAAAAAAAACATGGGAATGGTTACAATTTTAGATCATAAATTTTAAAAACAATGGCACTTCCGATTCATAGAGCCACAAATAACTCTAGAGTTCGCAGCCTCTATATTTTCGCAGGAAGCCAAAAGCTTCTCTTCGGGGTGGATATTGCACTCGGTAAATCATATTGGTTTAGAAATCATTCTGATGTCTAGTAAATCTAGGTTATGATTATTATTTTCATCAATGGCTGAAATGGTTGGTGGAATTTTAGTTTGTATTGATGAAAAAGCTTAACTTGATTAAAAAAAACCACCTAAATCTTTGATCCAATTGTGTTATGTACTTTCGTGAAAAACTTTATAGATCTAGATCTATACATCTCGAGAAACCACCCAGTGCCCATTAACACATCAAACGTAAAAAACACTCTCGGTCCGGTAAAAAAACGACCTAACAGTTTCAATTTGACAGAGAAGGTAAATAACATGAAATATATCAGGCTTAAAACTATTGGTTTAAGAAAAATTACACGCAAAAACACACGGAAATAATTATAATAAAAAGCTGTGCAATATACAAGTTTGTTTTTTTTGAGGGGTGAGAAACGCACTCATTTTTTTTTGTCTTTGACACAGACATACAAAAACAACTCTGCAAATTGTGTGGGTGGGTTGAAAAATGCCGAGGGTTCCACATCCACTCTTTTATTTGGCAAGGAAATTTAAACCTACCCTTATGGTCAGTAAATGCCAAGCCAAACTATTTTTTCAAAATGTGTCAATGGCGAGAAAAAAGTCGTCAATAGTCTAAAATTAAATCTCTTGGACTTTATATTATTTTTTTAAACATGACACTGCGACTAAAAGTTGTCTTTCTTCTAAACTTTTATTTCAATAAAATGTTTGGTGCAGATGTTTCTACCTCGTCCTTTTCCAGTATTGAAATCAATTAGACAGAGGAGAAGCAAACAACAAATCGGAAACTCAACTCTCAGAATCATTCACCAGCTTTTATGTACTCTGTTTTTTCTTCTTTTTATAATCATAAAATAAGTTTTAATACTTGATATTAAAAACAAGTTAATTTAAAAAATGAAAGAAATTTTTATTTCAGACTTCAAGATCAAAGCAAAACAAAAATGAACCACCAAGAACACTAACCTGGCTGTTCCTGAGAATGTAATCCGTTTCTCCTGACATTGTAGATGGATCGTGTGGCAGAGATGGTGGAAGTATCCGTATCAATGGTGATCGATTTCTCCTATAATGTGAGAAGATATTTTCTTTCCTTCTTGTCGTCAAAAATGTAAAAAAACAACAACCAAACACACGCAGTCTTCACTAAATCAAGACGAAAAGTGTTCACTGCAGATCCTTAGCTGCTTCTATACATTAGTTTCCACTGGACTTATTGAGCATAATTCATCACCTTATGCTTTATAAAACACTCGCTAATCGAAAGAGAATTACCATGAGGAACACTGTGAAACAGAAAAAGGATTATATTAGGCTGAGGGCCTATTACTGGTTGGCTCCATTAGTGTCTGTGCTCGCATCTGTCATTAAGCTAGTATTTCCATAGGGAGAGAAAGAGGTGCCTTTTATAGCTCCAGCCCTGGAAGCCACTGAGCAGAGTTAATAGGCCGAAAACAGAGATGACTGGTCGCTTGGGGCAACTTTCTTCCTCTGTGCGCAGGAAGGTTCACTAACTTCACTCACTCTTTCCTAGTCTTGTAAGGACTAGATCTAGACAGGTCCGGAAAAAACAAGACGGAGAGAGAATGGCAGAGCCCAAAATCTGAAGAAAAAAAATCTGGCGTAAAAGGGCTTGAGTGTTAGATCTTGGAGCAACCAAAATCGATAAGTGTCACATAAGCTTAAAACTACGCTTGTCTACTCAGCGTATAAATATTCCCTGATACTATAAAAATAAAGACTTTTCCAGAGGTTTATCCGCTTCTGGAAAAGATGTTTCCATTATAAAATACTGCATACATATTTCGAAATTAATACGCCTTTAACTATAGAACATTTGAATAGAGGAACCCAAAAAAACCCACCAAAAACAACGTTTAAAAAACGTTTTTTGACAAAGTACCAGCGAATGTTATAAAAACCTTCTAAAGCTAAAAATGATTTTTAAAAAAAAAAGGAATCACAGAGCAACCACACAACGTTCTATTTGTGGAGCACTACCAGGGCCACCCACGTTACTAAGAAGCTGGTCAACTTGATTGATTAAATTTGAAAATCGATGTGAATGAGAAGATTGCGCTATCACACAAGGACTATCACAGACACTACTGTACGGCACACAAGGACACTGAATACATGTCTGAAGGACTCCTTACTGGCACCGCTGTCTCCAAGTCAATGGGTTTAGTGTTAAGTCCGTCTGGTTCACTGATCAAACAAAGTAGGCATCACCTGATAGAAGATAACGGAGGAGACATCATTATAGTAATCTTTTTATCGGCGACATTGAAATAATATTGTGAGAGTGAGACAGCAATTACAGCATTCTTTTTACTTCAAAAAGTTTATAACATGAAATGAAAGTCAATGTAAGTCATAATTACAACATCAACGAGAACAACAACAACAATAATAATAATAATAATAATAATAATAATAATAATAATAATAATAATAATAATAATAATAATAATTATTATTATTATAATAGCAACTCAAAGTTTTCCAGAAAAAGGAACTGAAACTCTTAGACTATAAGTGATTTCTGAAATCTGACTTTGTGACAAAACAAAATATCTGATATTACTTCCGATGGATGTTTTGTACAGATGTATTTGCCTCGCCCTTTTTCTGCATTGAAATCGAACGTAGTTGCCACATATACACAGAGAAGAAGGAAAGAACAAACTGAAAAGTCTATAGGCCTATTCCAGAAACACTTTGGTTGTCTAATACTTATTACAGAAAATGTCCATAAAAGACGATACGTCCATTCTAATAACAGTTAATCAATGACTTAAATACAATAAACATTAAGATATATACGCTTTGCACACGCGAACCCTAGTGTTGGAGCGTTGGAGCGATGGGTATAGAAATAGTGTAAATGTGTGCATCCCTATTCTCACTACACATGTCCTAACGTTTCATCATGATCCATACTCAAACTGCGCCTCACTGCACCCGTGAAGAGAAGGATATTCTCACTATATTACAGCACTTCTGCAGCTGTTTGCAAGTCCTGAACGTGTCCGCCGTACGCCCTTTTACTCACGCTGTTTGAGCAGCGGGCTCGTTCTCTGGTCATTGTGAAATGGCGCAGTGAGGTAGTCACGCACTCAGATTGATTGCGGCGTTGTAGTTACTCTCTCAATACTGTTAGTGTCATGTCATAGAGATATCACATTTGTAGCTTATAGAATAATGGGGAACTGTCATGAGAGAAGTAATGAGAGCGAGCCCGGTGAGAAGACGAGAAAGAGAGAGAGAGAGAGAGAGAGAGAGAGAGAGAGAGAGGGAGACAGATAGAGAGAGAGAGAGAGAGAGGGAGACAGACAGAGAGAGTGAGAAAGAGAGATAGAAATTTTAAAAAATATAAAAAGAGGCACCTCTCTCTCCATCGTTTTAAACTTTAATCGCGAGCATACGCGACAAATTTTTGTGGACATTATTTTGTTCCACAATGATTACATTTGCCTCAGTATCTTTAAGTTATCATTACTTTTTCCTTATCATTATATATTTAATAACCCTATGTCTATACAAATGATTCACAAATGGTCTACAATATCGTTGTTAGGGACCAGGCACTGAAAAGCAGCGTGAAATATAACCCTAACCGATGCATACCTTACATCTGCTTTGACAGTGCAACTTATTATATAGGATTTAGTGCGCTCCATTCTAAGATACAGGAAATAAAAAATATGAGGGAAAGATGTCATGGATTCAATAGCCGTATCGATTTATCACGGGTTTCCGTTCTGTCATCAGCCCGTAAACGACAGGCCAAATAGTTTGTGCTCTGGCTCGACGTTATTAATAAGTAATTGCTTTGATTTGCTGCTTTCTACTTTCGCAGTCTATTTCTCTATATTTCTCTCTCTCTCTACTCTCTCTCTCCCTCTCTCTCTCTCTATCTCTCTCCCTCTCTCTATCTCTCCCTTCTTTTTCTCACTTTGTCTGTGTCTATCTCGTTGACTGTCTTCTCTGTCCCTTTCCGCCTCTCTCTTCCGTGCGCACTCTGTATCTACATTTGTCTGTCTGTCTGCCTCTCTCTCTCTCTCTCTTTCTCTCTCTCTCTCTCTCTCTCTCTCATTCACTCTCTCCCTGTCTAGTTTATTTATCACCCGTTTTCTGCTTCACTCTCATTTCAAATGATATTCTTTCTCCCTATTTATTTGTTTTGCTGGTATTGACCTTTGAAAAGAGATGTAATTTGCTGTTTGAAGGAGCGACTATCCATCTGTTGGCGTGTCCGTGCTGTCAAGGTCTATGTGCTTTCTACTTCATTTCCTGTCTGTTTTGCTGGATCGTCTGCTTGCCTATCTTTGGACTGATTTTCTTTCTAAAACCTGACAACCGAAAGGATAAAAAACAAAGTCTATTTTCCCATACACTCACTTTACTTTTTCGTATGACGATGGTTTAAAAAATCCCACCAAATGGCATTTAGATAGCAATGTGTCGTATTTCTGGCTTTTAAAATACTAGGTCATAGAGCTAAATTCGGTGTTTACTTTGGAGAGGTAAATGCATGGGGAATTTGGGGGGGGGGGGATAAAGACAGACTCAGTAATATTCATGGGTATTTCGTATAAGAAGAAAAAATGGATAGGTTCTGAGTATGTGTGAGTTGAAACAAGCTACATTTACTGTCTTTTGACTTAAATCGTTACCTATACTGGATATTTATTTGCTTCTGTTGGTTTTACTTAACGTTTCATTTTGTGTGTGTGTAAATTCTAGAGGTATCAGAATTTTAAAAAATTCGGATGTAATATATAATCGATAAGATGTCTTATTCAAATGAGCTTAGTTCTGAATGTCTTAAGAAATGTGCTATCACTAATGAAACATGCGAACATTAAATCCTCCTTGTTCACAAAAAGAAACCTGGAAGAGGTAGAATCTACCTAAATATTTATGAGATTTAAAATAAAAGGATTAATTTTTTTGGAGTTCTTATACATTTTCTACACCAATGGTTATTTTTTCTAATAACAACTGGGTTTAGTGCTTATACTCACCAAAACAATAAAGCACACGTTAGGATTCGAGGAATTAATTTCTTTATACGTGCGCATTCTGTTAAAGCGAAAGAATAAAATAATTGCCGTGACTCTTAATAACAGAACCAACTTAGGATTGAGATCAAACAGTGACTGTAATTAAATAACAACTTGCGCCCTGGTTCTGTATGCTAGGTAAAGTGACAAGCATTGTTTGTGTTCGTGAGTTTGTTCACTCCCTGACTGTGTGTTTTTGCTATGGTGAGTACCAAGCACAAACTAAAATCCCTAGTTTTGGTTCCTACTCTAAGTCTGTAGTATTTCGCGATAATCCTTATTTCGTTTACACTGCTCCCTTATTTCTCTCGTTCTCTCTCTCTCTCTCTCTCTCTCTCTCTCTCTCTCTCGTTCTTCTCTATGTCTGTTTGTCTGCCTGTCTGTCTGTCGCTCTCTATGTCTGGGTGTCTGCCTATCACTTAGTCTGTCTGTCTGAATCTCTCTTGCTCGCTCTCTTCCTTTATCTCTCTCTCTCTCTCTCTCTCTCTCACTCACGGCTCCTGTCGCTATTGTGATTTTTCGGCCAGAGACAGACTGCCGCTGGTGACTGGGGTGGGGCTGTGACTGGACTGGGGGTCCTCTATGAAGCCATCTTGTATTTATTTGCGCTGTGAGACCGAGGCTAAAAAATATGACAGGGTTTCATCAGCGCCAGTCTGGCTCTGTCCTTTGTGTAGGAATCGAGAGAGAATAATTAATCTGCAAAGTAATTCCATGAGCTTATTAGCACACAACAGGTCTCTGCACGCGAATAACCTTTGCAAGACACACATTAATGAAAAGTCAGTGATATTATTAGTGTTGGATAGACCCCACTTTACGGCATTGAATGCACGCGACAAGGAAACCTTGATAAATACGAAACAAGCAGATTATGTTTGATACGTTTTCTAACGTTTGATGATAACAGACAGTCAAAAATGTATATTCCGATTACAGTTGGTTGAGTTTCAATATAATGTTGACCCAATTTGAGCAAAACAAAAGTCATTTTCAAAATAGTATAAAAATATGGATGAAAATAAAGAAATCTGATTTACTCAGAGCCAGGGAAATACCATGAGTTGCGCAAGATATCCTTTCTTTAGGAAAAACGTTTAGCTTTTAAGAGGTAGTCTACATAATTATGTTGTTTTTTCTTCAATTTCTATGTTTTTTTTCCACTCCCTACGCTCTTTACAATCGATCGGACGATCATGTTGTGCACGTCTTTAACTGAAACTCACCTCGAAGATTAAACGCCGATACACGACACCCAGGATGAAAGATCAAGACCTTATGCATGGCTTGCAGTAATGGATAGTAGTAATATTCACAACTTATTGATCCCTACAACGGGACGGGTGAGCAGAGAATGTCAGACCTTGTTAGCGACATGATCGACGCTTCCAAAAATAACAGGCAGGATCAACGAAATAAATAAATATTTGCATTTATAACCAAAGTGAACTATATCACTGAGATATTCAGTACATTGTGGACAGTATACATTTTAAGTCTAGTAGGTTTGTATGACACAGAAAATACTTCATGAGTACTACTGTGTGCTAACCATGATACTAATTTAAAACAAATAGCTAACTATTACCCTTGTTAAGGAAAAATTTGCTCACTTAAGTCCGTTCGGTGATTGGTTGGTTGGTTGGTTGGTTCTTTGCACGTGACCAACTCAACCAGTTAAATAAACCTTTCTTTGAGTCTGCGCAAAATAGAAAAGATGGTGCACTTTAGGACGATTGATCCACCCACCATATACACATGCACCTGTCGCCTGGCATAAACAAGGATTATAAAGACTTAAATATTAATTAGATTTCCCTGAAAATCGTATTCTTCTTCTTGGCAAGAGTTAGGGGCTAAAAAAACATAACCGTCTAAAAAATCCTCAATTGAACGATCAAGCAACATAAAAAGTGAGATCATGTAGTGTATCAGATTACCATACACATTATATCTACCCGGTCGTAGCCACTTTTTGGTACATAAAAAGTGTTTGCCAAGACAGTGTACAAATCAATATTCAGCGTTGTTTAAAAAAAGGGCTGTTCGCTGTTTAAAGAAAAACAACTGACAAAAGCAGCTGTTTACTCAATAAGACAGAAAGATATCAGATATGAGGGTGAGACAAAAGAGAGAGAGAGAGAGAGAGAGAGAGAGAGAGAGAGAGAGAG
>RQTK01000274.1:435174-456624 GCA_003991915.1 Elysia chlorotica | reverse complement strand
ATCATCATCATCATCATCATCATCATCATCATCATCATCATCATCATCATCATCATCATCATCATCATCATCATCATCATCATCATCATCATCATCATCGCCGCAATCGTTATTTTGTAATAATTCTGATAATAGGTTTGCATTAAAAATTATATAAAAAAGTTGAATTATTTCCTTTTCATCCTTAACCGAGATAGAAGTAAAATTTATTCAATTTTTTCCTTACAACGTGTGACAGTTAGCGCGAACTTGTTTATCATTTATTATAAAGAAAAAACGCTGCATAACATAGCATTTTAATATAACCAGGTTATAAATTCAAATATATGATCTCGCTCCTAAGGTACTCAATATTTAAATAAAACCATTAACATGAAAAACTCATCAGCTGTGTCCCTATCGAAGCCCATTTCATTTGCATTTCTTTCTTTGCTCAAACCCATCTCAAATGTATAATTTGTTTTTCCATTTCCTGTCCGTACTCTACCCTAAATCATTTCCCTATCCTCTCATTTTTGAATCTTCCAATACTAGCCGGTACCATAATCATGTTCTTATAACAATGCCCATCTTTCCTGACATGTCCGTGTTAGTATCGCGCGCCTCTACTGTTTTGTGGCTATGCTGTTTACCATTCCTACAATATTTCTTGATATGTTGGTTTTGACTTGTCCGAACCAAATGCAGCGACCTAAATCTTTTAGTCGACACAAGACCAGACCAAAAATATATGAAAGAATTGACCCCGCTCTCTCTCTCTCTCTCTCTCTCTCTCTCTCTCTCTCTCTCTCTCTCTCTCTTTCTCTCTCTCACCCACAGACTCTCTCTCTTTCACAAACACTCTCTCTCTCTCTCTTTCATTCTTATCTCGTCCTTTCTCTCTTTTTCTTCTTCTTCTCCGCTCTATCTCACACAAACATTCTCTCTTTCTCCATCTCTTCCTTAATCTCTCCCTCCACCTCTCTTTATTTGCCAATCTCTCTCTCCCTCTGTCTCTATCTCTCTCATTCTCTCACCCTCCCTTTACTCACCCCTTGCTCTGCATGTCTCATTTTTCAGGGAAATTGAATATAATTTATCTTCTTATCTATTTTTTATTCGAGCTTATCGTATATTAAGTGAACAATGTAAACGCAATGTATGCTTGTCAGGTGCCTCTAAGCGCAACTTTTTAAAGGAAAGAGCAATATATGGCACAGATGATGCGTTGAGCTGCAAAGCACTGTTAGCAGAACTCAGTATCGTCTGCCCAACCAAATTAAACAACTTAAAAATGTTTATCTAACTCCAACTACGTGTCCATAGATAAATAAGGGGTAAAAGGCTTGGACATGATTGTATTCTATAAAGCTGGCAACTTTACGTAGAAGAAAACTTTACTCGAAAACTAAGGCATGGCTATGTTATCATCCACGATAAGAAATCAGTAAGGCAAAAGTATGTTTCTCTATTGATTACTTTTCTCTCATTTGTATTCAATGAACAACTGTGCTGCATTATATTCACATTTTTATGTAGATGGTGAGCTGTTACTAAAAAAGGAGTCCTGCTTAGCATTCGGGAAGGGATTCTCATTAACATATGCCATGCTCATGCATACTAAGCGAGTAAGGCCTTGAATATTCTCATATCTTACTTTTCAAATAGAGTCCTTGGCAATTTATTTGTGCCTAGTCAACTGTTTTGTTTTAACTCTCTCTTTTTTCACAAGCCTTTTACACATTTTTTTCATATCATTCTAAATTATAATCTCCTTTAGATGTAGATTTTACAGTGTCGAACTTGAATAAACAATTGCGTTAATATTCTACTCATAGAGTGTTACACTTTATGTCTCTAAAAGTAGAGGCTACATTCCATTACTGTTACTGTCCTCCATCCCTGACCAGGATTATCCGAAGAGAAAGCGTTGAAGGGAACTTTGTAGTGGGGAGCGAGGGGGTTGCGCGAACGTACATTGCCGGTGGTGAGCTAGATTCTTCATTTGTATCGACTCTGTTGTGGACTAAATCAAACTGTATCCTTCAAGTTTACTTGAACTAGCTTAGACATTGATCAAAACTGCTGAAGATTGAGACACTTTTGTAAAATCATGTAAGATTCTGGATATAGATTCAAATAATACGCTTTGCCCATTTTTAAAACGTTTTAAATGTATATCTAGATGGCTAAATTGTTTTTTTTTAATTCATCATTTGTTTTTATTCTGTAAAATTGTAAGCAAAAAATGTTTAGCTTTTTCCATTTTGATGACTCTATTAACATTATGTATAAGATAAAAAAACAACATGTTATTATGTCTCATTTTAGTGTCACCCAAAACCTATGAAATATTTAAATAAAGATATCTTACTTTTTTTTATACAAATTATCAGCGTGTCCACTTAAGCTTCCGTAAAGCTCACAGGCCTCTAAGATTCGCAAAATCTTAAACTAGCTTACCTTCCCTGTAAAAAAAACGGAATTATTAATCTGTAGTAATTGGGGTTTTTAAATTGACATTAATTGTATGTAGATACACATTTAAGCTTCTTCCGATTTTTAGAGAAGAATGTAAGTTAGCACACTTTTTATACATAAAGCGTTTGCTGTTTCAGGCTGCATTCAACACTTAACACTATAAATTAAAATATATAATGTCTATTTTTTCCTTTTACCTCTTGATTTTCTTCAAGATAAACATTCACTCCATACATTGATTAAAAGTATGTGTAAGACATTTTTATTGATGAAAATTATATCTAGGTTAGAATTTAAAGAACCTTTTAAGACCTTTTTATCTTTGAAATTGTTTTGCCGATTTTCCCTGGAATGCTTCTGTAAAGATGCATTTAAAGATATCATGTACAACATAATTGTTCCATTAATTTCACCAAACTTGAAAAAAATGGTATCAGCCGAAACCTTTCAGTATCGGTAACTGGTATTTGGTGTAAGCCTGGGATTTCAAAGTATTTTTGGAAGCCTTGGTGTAGGCCTAGACATTTGACGAAGAGGTCTTATTCAAGAAATAGCTTATAAATAACGTTCACATTGGTTTCACTATATCGTAATCTTCCTAATAAATGTTTTATTTAACCAATCAAACCAATCGAGAATAGTTTCCATAAACCTGTTTTTATTAAAAGATTGATACAGATAGGAACATTAGCAGAATTTTCGGACATCATAATAAAAAAAAACATTTCAAACGACAGTAAACAGTAACTTTAGTCACTTTTGATACTTGGCTATACAACATTATCTTACGAATCGACCACAACTATTTTACTACGCTCTGAAATTAAAATGTTCAAATGTGTGCTTAAAACTGCACAGTCCTACTGTTCAGTATATAAAAAAACCAACAATTTCTATCGCCACCCATATAATCATGTCAGGCAAGGTTGAGATCAGACCCATTATGTTTGGGTAGCCTCTACTGTTTAAACAACAGTATAGTTCTGCAGGAAACAATACGCCCTGCCTGAGTGATTTGTGTGTGGGTGGATAACATGCTGCGTCTCTATAGTCCTTCAGTGGAAAGCTCGGCAATGGAGGAGCGAACCTCTTCAACCATCATAGACATACCCACAGGAACACAATCACAGTGCTGGTCGTAATGGCGCTTGTTCGCTTTTGTCTTCCTCTCTGTCCTTTTTTCTAACACTCAATAGGACACAGGCAGCTGTTGCAAATTAATGAAGGTAAATGGCATCGGCTGTTTATTGATGCCTTCTTTACTACCTTTTCATGTACTTTGAAAAGCATTATCGAACGGCATCATTACACTGTTTTAGGAAAGTATTCCTAAAATGTTGTTAGTGCGATGTATTGTCATTTGAAAACATCTTCAGATTTAACAAAGTTAACAAATGGTAAGAATAAACAAGTTATCTCCTCCTTTTTTAAATTCTCTCCTCCCTCTGAATAGCAGTCTTTTCATACAAATGCGTGCTGTATTTTTCAAAACATGAAGCCTCAGACGGTGTGTCTACTAAATTCCAAGAGTGACTGTTGTGGTATGAGCGTCACCTAAATCGTTATCGCTTTTTCCCATCTGTCTGATTGCCAATACAAACGTTGGTAGTTCTGTTGAATTAATCCGTAGTTTGCTATCGCTTCCATGGTGACAGATTGTCGATTCGACGTCCTCAGTTTCAACTCAATTTCAGCGCGATAAGACCAATACACTTAGGGGAGACGTTTGGACATGAATGGATAGCCCATGACTGTTGAAATTGTTTTTGGTATCTGTAAGGATGGCTCGTTTGGTGAAAGCTGACATTAATTAACACACATTCTGTCCCAGTCTTGGTCTAATCTTTAGATAAGTAACAGCTTCTATTTAACAAACAAAAAGGGCCAGTAGCTCAAGACTTGTCGTAAAAATATGCGAATCAGAAGGCTTACGAGTCATAAGCCACCGCGACGTTTTGCTAACGACCCAAAGTTATTAGGTAATACCTATTTGGGGGTAGACCATAAAATATGGACTTGGCAAATTCATATTAGGGCAGAAATTTAGGCCGATACAAAAGTAGTACTTAAAAAAAACACATTAATCCTATAATACGCTTACAAGTAGTTTAAAGGCACCTTGACGACGGGCACCAAAATTAACGTCTGACAATTGTCTATGCGTCAACACGCGAGACAGTGTGGGGATATCGGAATCCTCTCTTTAAAAAACTAACAATATAGCATTAACTATGCAGTTGAAGTGCCGTAAAAAACTAACTCTAAACTCTTAAAATCAAATTTGACCAAACACTTCTAATTTGGAGACCAACACTATACAGTTGCAGCTCACGGGACATAATTTCAAATAGATCGATTCTGCTTTCCATTCTCTTTTGCTCGATGCTGATGTTTCGTTTTCTCAATAATGTTTCACTATCAACAGTCACTCCTTGACTTTGTAAAAAGGAACCCTTTTCATCTCCACTCTCTCTCCCTCCCTCTCTCTTTCTCTCTCTCTCTCTCTAGTTCTCTCTGTATCTCTCTCTGCCTCTCTGCCTCTGTTTTGTCGTCTTTATCTCTCTCTCTCTCTCTCTCTCTCTCTCTCTCTTTCGCTGTGTATATGTCTTTCTGTCTATTTATCTCTCTGTATCTCTCTCTCTCTCTCTCTCTCTCTCTCTCTCTCTTTCTCTCTCTCTCTCCCTCTCGCTCTCTCTGTATGCCTTTTTGTAATGTACACCAATCACTTCTGTTTTCTCTATTCTCGTTCGTTATAACCCCTCTTTCTCCTCTTGCTAAAAATGAATACGCAAATCCTCGTTATCTGTCATTAACAATCAAGAATGCACATTAGGCATTTAGATATGAAAATTCATTCAGCAAAAACTATCTTTATTACTTTACGATATAATCATAAAAGAATTGACTGTCTACATAAAATATCAAGTTATGTTTCCGCCTCTGTTGTTAGTCAAATACGGTTCTAATCATGCAAATTTAATGTTTAAAGTATTCATCATTATTAAAAAGAATTAATGTTAATGATAATAATAGTAATTATTATAGGAATGGAGATGAAGAGCTGCCAACTTTATTTTTTACCACATACTCTTAGAGGATGTGAACATAATAATTTGTATTACGTTTCTTTGATCGAACTTTGATTCCTCCTGCTCAGCTCTCGTGAACGAAATTTGTTGTTGTTGTTGTTTTGTTTATGTTGTCCTTTTAGTAACCTTTTTGTTTGGAATCATTCAGCTTTATTCTGAATAATGATTGGTATCTTTTGGTGTCAGCCCTTTAAAATGTTATAATGATGGTCTTATTAGAATGTGATTCATTAGTGAATGTAGAGAGACCAAAGCATGCTCTCAACCTCGCCCTCTAAAGTAACACGGGAGTCACGATTTTATATCTATTCGTTCCTCAATTTTCTACAGAATGTTAAAAAAAAGTATTATTTTGACTATCAAAGTAAAAAGAAAAAAAAACGTTTTTACCTCATTGTGATAGTTTTTGATTACCAAAGAAAATAAAAAATCTAACAATCCTTTGCGAAATAGAATCAGCGTTTGTAAATGATAAAATTAACTAGTTTTACTGAATCGGAATTGATACGACGGTTAAAATTACATATCAAGTTTTTAGGGGTCGTAAGTACAACGTTGTGGTAAGCTCACGACTCGTCTTAAGATAATATGTGAATGAGAAGACTAGCGACTGGTTATAGGCTACTGCGATTTTGTACTTACGATCCTAGATCTAAATTGGTCTATCGTGCAGAATGGTTGAGTGCTACTATTATAAGATTAATATATAAAACATTTTTAAAGAAGTCACCCTGTAAGATCGATAGATATAAATTCCTTACCAAAATGCAATGCTCAATACATTCTCACTCTCTCTCCATTTCTGCCTGTCTTTACATTATGCTGTTTTAATTAAAGTCTCCCTCGGCAGGAGAGTTTCCACACAAGAAGTCGCTGGGGAGCTCCGGTCTGAAACCCATGGCAACTGAAAGTGATGTATAAAGACAGGACATACTCATTGTTAAAACCATTCCGCTCACGTTGTTTGGTTTCGACGAGAACTCAATGTGTAGAATAGATCTTCCAAGAGAAAGTTGGAAACCGGAATGAGTAATGCACTGTTAAAAGTGAGAGAGAGAGAGAGAGAGAGAGAGAGAGATACGAAGATCCAAGAACGTGTGTTTTTCTGACTTTTTTTTACTTCCGTGTACTGTTAAAAAAACGGCATGAGTTAAGATATTTTAATACAAGAATTGATTTCCTTAAACCTATTTTGTATAAGTTATCGCATCCAGCAAAGATTATCGTGTAAGCGAATACGTTCGAAACTAAAGCTAAAGGAAATCGTTTTTTGGTGATGAGAATAGTTGAAAGTAGTTTATAATTTGTATTAGAGCATGTATGTTTATTATAAATCAAATAATGTACATATACCTACATTTTAACTAACTTTTCAAGCATCACAGATAATAATCATTCGCCTACCTAAAATTTATTTGAAACAAATGTACAAAGGGGAAAATTCATAGTTTCTACCGTATAGAGTTAGAGGCAAAATGCATTTCTTGAAACGTCAAAACCGTTTTTGTTCCACACACAGCAATTACTTTAAAAAAGACCAAAAGCCCCTTTGGACCATTTGTTTCACTAAATGTCTCTCAGAAGAATTGGTCTGTATATTGAGACTAGAATAATAACTCTTAATTAATTTTATTTGTTTGCTTTGATAACTCATTTGTGTAACATTCAAACACATTGCATAAACAATCCCAACTACCACGTTTGCTCCAAAAATGCTACATATTGATTACGATAAGAAAATAAATAAAAATTGCGTTCCCTTGAAATTGGCATTATAATTTGATCTTACCTCGCTTAAGTTGCATACGGTCTCTGGAAAGCTTGAAAGCAATCAATATCTCTGCCAACTTATTTCGTGAAAAATGGCCAGACGGAAAAGGGAAATGATGAGAAAGAAATGGATGGAGACAATCAGGCACAGAAGCGGAAAGTGCTTATGTTATAGTTTAAAAAAAAAGAAGATGGATAAGAGACACAAGTTGTCTGGCAAACAGTTTGCCATACTATGAGGCAGAGGTAGAGAGAGCCATAAATAGATGTTGACAAATACACACACACATACATTCACAAACATAGTTTAAAATATGATTATAGAATAATAATAATATTGATAATAATAATAATAATAATAATAATAATAATAATAACGTGTATTCATATATCAGATTTCGTATAGTGGTGCTCAACGCGCTTTATCAAGCATTTTTTATCAAGTAATCGATAAAATACAGTGTAAATACCGAATATACAAAATTATACTAAAAGAAAGTTCTGGTTGATAGCTCATGTAATAAAGCGGTATAATGTATAAACATTAATAATATATGTAAATAACTAGTGAATAAATCGTATTACTCGTATAAAATCAATACAATGAAATAAATATGTAAATAATAGAGAAAACAGATGGCACATATACAAAAGCACTAGCATACATTACTCATACTTATCTTAAAGTACATTTGTTATTGAATAGTTTGTAAAATAAAGGATAAAGTATGTGTAAATATTCATGTGTAAAATAGGCATGTGTAAGAAAGATTAAAACGACATGGGACTTGTAATAAATGGGAAAAAATAAAAATGTTACACAGAATTATTATGTTGTAACCAAAATACTACACTTATGAATTAATAACTATCTTTTCCGAAAATGGCATGGAGGCAATGAAAGATATATTAAAGAAAGTTTTAATTCTACTTTTAAAAGTTTGCAAACTGTAGATTTTTCCAAGTGTCAGGGCCTGCAAAATTAAAATATCGATCCCTATAATTTTTAGGTGGACTTTGAGTTTGCATAAAAGTGATTTTTTTTTTTTTTATTGCAGCTGTCTCTCAGGCTCATTATGGATATGTAAAAAGTCTTTCAAGTAAGATGGAAAAAAATGGATCATTAAGACTTTGATATGTGATTTTGAATTTTCTGAAATTTGCTTACTTTTTCACACGTAAAAAAGAGCATTGCAATAATCAATTTTGGAGATTACAAAAGACAGAATAAGTTTTTTTTCAGTGGCGTCCATATCCATAGTTAAATTTTATTAATAATGAAATCTACATTTTTAACTTCAGATTATATACGATGTTCTTCACCATTGATAAACACATTTTTACAATTAGGTTGCTTAAGCCGGGATGGTGTTTATTTTCACTCATTCCATTCTTTAAATGATGTTACACATTCATTCAATCATAATTATAATGAAACTCAACTTTAGAGGGAAACAAGTACTTAAACAAGTATGTGTCGTCTGCGAAAAGAAAGCCTTGATGTAATATTTGTGATGGATTGGGAATATGATTTAAAAAAAGAACTGGCCCGTGAACGGAACCTTGAGGAACACCAAATTTCATAGTCTTAGGGCTTGACTTTTGGGTACCGATAACTACTTGTTGCTGCCGATTTGACAAATAGGATCTAAACTGTTTTAAAACTTTAACACGTATACCGAAGGATGTTGAAAGCGTTTTAAAAGAATTGTGTGATCAATAGTGTCAAAAACTGCTGATAAGTCAAGCAATGCAAGCACTGACACTTTCCCTTCATCGCTAGCTAATAAAAGATTCGTTTTTACCCTAAGTAATGCTGACTCGGTACTATGTTTACTTTTTTAAGCTGACTGAAAAGGTTCTTTTAATTTGTTCTTGGTGAAATGGTCATCTATTAATTTTGTCTTAACACAACTTTTTCTAAAATCTTTCATAAAAACGGTAGATTTGATACATGTCTGTAGTTTTTCATTACATTCCGATCTAAGTTGTTTTTCTTCAACATAGGTTTTACAATTGCTTTTTTAGAAACGCATGGAACAATATCGAAAGTCAGAGATTCATTTTTTTCACTATTGTCAAGGATTGCCTGTAGACGGGCTTGGGATGAGAAAATCGGCAATGTCATAAGTCCAGTAAAATAACAAAATCGCGAACCATGTTTGCGAAATGCCTAGCATCGTGAGCCTCTTGTCTAATAAAAAACAAAATAGGAATTTGATCAAATTATCGTCGAGCTTTTCCGATCCTCCCGGCTGTAAATGAATGATTCGCTATGATTCATCATCATCATCATCATCATCATCATCATCATCATCATCATCATCATCATCATCATCATCATCATCATCATCATCATCATCATCATCATCATCATCATCATCATCATCATCATCATCATCATCATCATGTGCCGTGCTTCATAGCGTTGGCGATCATGTCCTTCCACACATCTCGATCGCTGTCATGGCGCGGTTTTCTCCTCTCATAGCATGCCTATAATGACGCCTGACGTCTTCGTATTTTGTTAATGAGAGGTCTTCCTTAGTCTGCCCTATTTAAGACAGTTTCGTTAGACTTATTTGCTGTCCGAGGTATACGAAGCATTCGCGTTAGAAACCACATCTCTATGGCCTCAAGTTTCTTCTGCGCTTATTAGGATACCGTCCAAGCCTCTCACTCATAGATTACGGTTAACTCGAGACCTTTCTTTTGACTTTCAACCTAAACAACTAAACAACCTCGAGAAGTTTTTAAAAGTCTGTTTCACTTTCCGCTATCAGAACCGTATCATCTGCGTATCTTAGATTGTTTATGTTATGACCATCGATCTTGATTACTGGGTGCCTCTCCAGTTCTCTCATATTTTCGTTATAAAACGAAAACACAGCAGTCCTGTCGAAAGTCTCATTTATATTTTGAAAAGAGCTCATTTTATTTTCCACCTTCATTGCAACTGTTTGTTTCAAGTCGAGATTCCTTATAATTCTTAAATCTTTTCCGTCAACCACCAAGCACATTAACTGCTCAAGCAGTTCGTTATGTTTAACACTCTCAAAGGCTTTTGTATTATCAATAAATCATAAATGAATATCTTTCTGCACCTCGAAGGCTAGTTCTAATATTGTCTGTAGTATGAACATTGCTGTTGTAGTACCTTTCCCCCGACAAAACCACACAGATCCTCTGCGATCTCTGGCTTTTTTTTTGTTCCTCACTCTCAGCATAATTATTCGTAGCAATATCTTTGTAACATGACTCGACATATGAAATGACATATTGCTACATCGAGATAGACGTTTCACTTCTGTGATGGTGAAATATGGATGTAAGCTTTTTATGAAGGAGGTGCACGGATCTGGCGCTAATCTCCACGGGGATTGGGTCTGAAGCCGCATGTGTTCAGCCTCATCATCGCCTGATGTGGTGTATTTCGTGGTCTGAGAAATGGTATATTTCTCATGAAATATCTATGGTAAAAACCACCAAAGTGAAAATAAATGTCAATAATTTATTATAAATTTTTATATCATTTAACATAAATGCTTTAAAACATTGCACACACACACACACACACAAAAACTAACAAACAGGAACAATTATTATCTGAAAAACAGCACTGATATCTCTGGATTACCCATCACTGTCATACATATATCTTTTCTCAGAAACTGATACTAGTATTGATCTTCCCCAGCTTTGGAGGCGCCGTTGGGACATGGTTGTGTTGTTATAAAAGCTAGTGGAGCAAGGAAGCTAAATAATTTCAGATAGTTTGTATATTTATATCGTTTTTTACAGCCCACATTTGTTTTTGTTTATTGTAATTTATTCCTTTTTTGTCTAAAAATTACTGGCCGCAACATAATGATTTTAATAGAAGGAACTTGAAAATCAAAATATGAAACAAAATGATTTTTTTTTAAATTTAATACAAATATGTTTAATCCTAATACCGTGGCTTTGTCAATCGTACTATAAAAATTAATGGTGATTCTTTACGTCAGCAATTCCTTCACACATGCCCTAACAACATTATTAGTTTAGCCATTACATAAAGTGTATTAAAACTTCAAGTAAAAGGGTGGTGGTCTTGGCTGCTGCCCGGCCTAGCACAAGTCTTTATAGGCTGAGTCTGTGAGATAAATGTGCATCGTAGACAAAACTCCAGAGCTCATGAGACATGTAGGCACTTCCTTCATGAACAGCTGAAAAAAAAGGAAACAGGAATAGAATACAACATTCGTTTGATTATCTCATTCAGGCACCAGTCAACTGAGCCTCGTTTCGAACATTTGGCTAGAGTGATCATTTTTAACTAAATTAATTTGGCCTTAATCCTTTTTAAGCTATCCTATGTTCTAAGAGTAAAACAACTTTCAACCCTTTGTTCTACAACAATTACCGAAAATTACCACCGGCTCGTCCTTTCTTAAATAATCGAAATATTAATATAATTATTAAAACAATTTTTTCTTACGAAACATTCTGCAAGAACATATTTGTGCCAATAATTTCTCTATCTTCAATAAATATAATTTGTGACCGATCTAATCGGCATCGGTTGATAAATAATATTAAAACAAGGAAATCACAGAGAGTTAAGATTTTTTTTCAAATTCACCCCATATGTTGACGGGGAGGGGTGCTCCAGGTGTTTGGATGGCAGGTTGGCCACCATAGCCCAGCCAAACGCGTTCAATTCTCCCCCGTTGTACAACAGGAACATTGGGAACATGCCGTCACAGCTCATGTCCAGACTTAGATCGTACCAGTAATGTTTGCCTGTAAAGAATCAGTTAATAATGTTTTAATAATTCAAAGATTGCTTTGGTGTTAGAATAATGTAACCAGCTGAGATATAAGTCTTGGTACATGTATCACAGTTATATCTCTGTGTGATATTGGCAGACGTTGGACTTTGGATCCGTTGGCAATATCGCCTAGTTGCTGGTACCGGACATTAAAAAATCATGTCTGGTTTAGTTTGGCCTTGTTGGTTTTCTCTTCTCTCAAATTCACTCTTCAAAAAATCCAGGGTACAAATAAAAACCAAGTTTACATATGTAATAGTGGAAATTTTATTTATAATACAAAAAATATATAAAAAACTGTTAAATTCAAAATAAATATTTTATAATGCTCATAGAAAATGAAAATCTTGCTATTCAAAAAAAAAAAAGGGTCGTTTTGACTTTTAAAATGTACTACTGTTTCAGCAGATATTTTGATTAGCCATTTATTGTTTAAAAAACAAAAGCCTAATTGGTCTTTGTATTACAAATCGTTTGTTTTGCTTTTTCTGAATCTTTTGTTGTCACCGCTTATAATGACCAGACCAAGTCAGTATTTCCTTTTATTAGAACTACTATTGGGTAAATAGGAACAGCTGAATAATTTGCTCTAATAAAAACGCTGTAGTTGCAAATATTTAAAGGTAGGTGTTAACTTCATTATGCCATTGGCATTGTAGCTTGAAATTAGAAATACTGCGGTAAACTAATAAAAACAAATAAGAAGAAACTAGAATAAGAAGGAATTTATAATGACCACTATGCATACATTGTCAAGACTTTAATTCTGGAAATTTCATAGGATGTTGGTTTATATAATGATCTCACATCGTAGAGAGCACCACTTCTCACAGGAAAGTCCCTGGTTCTATCTCCAATGGGACCGCTTTGTTCCGCTTAGTTAGATCGATGTCAGTATAACGTGATCGGCTAAGACATACGTCATGACATCCCCACTCCGTCTCTGAGCAGCAGCACGTAAATTTCTCAGACTTTGGTCTAGAGACCCGTCGTAATATATGATGTTGTTACCTAAAAAACGTGTTGAATGGATATGACGTTGACTTGTTGACTTGCTACTAATGATCTCACCCATAGTGTAGAAGCATTTCCCCTCGGTCCACTTGGTGGCGGTCATCCCGCTCTCCTTGTGAGGCACCATGAAGCTGTCCTCGGGCTTGGTGCTGTTCTGGACGTACAGGTTGGTGCCCGTGCCCTGCTGGTTGAACTCGTCAGCCGTGCGCCCCGTGCTGCAGATCTTGGCTGTTGGTAAGACAGACACACACAAAACAGGTGAAGTCTTTAGACGGCGCGTCCACGGCAGATTTTAGACTCTGGCGGGCTGCCATGCCCCGTTCACGTTTCATTTAAGCCCAGATTGAGCAGGCTTAAAGTTGCAGTGGACGCGTTCAAAGCAAGTTGCTTTTTTGTTGTTGTTTTTTAATACTGTCTCTTGTTGGAAAGTATTTGCTTGAATAATGTGGGGCATAGTTTGTTCTAAGTAGTTACAGTTGCCAAGTTTAATGAACAAAAGCATGTTATGTTTTATTGCTATGTTTTTAAATCAATATTTTGTTAAACTTTGTCATTACAATCATGTGTCTGCTCCAAAATAGGTTTCCATTTAATCATAATTTTATTTCCTTTTTATCTTACAAGGGTCAGTGAAGTAGGCGGACACAACCCATCGGTCGCCATCTTCCACAAATGGAGGCTGAATCTGAGGTTTTGGATATTTCCCATAACTTTTCGGGACCTGGAAGAAAGGCATGGAAATTCATTTCTATAGATTCATAAAGATTCCTTGTAACATTATTGATTAGTGAAATTACTCATGGTCCTACTTAAACTGGCCCATTTGTTGGACTCCTGGGCCGATTTTTTAGTCCTAATTTTGATATACATTCTCCTATCACGTGTGTTTAACAGTATGAGACTTTTGTGTACTTTAGATCAAGAAAATAAAAAAGAACAGATACGGGACTGTAAAGGAGAAGAATTAAAAGGAAGATACGAGGAAAAAGAAGTGGTGGAAAGATAAGGGAAGATAAAAGACAAAACCAACGCAATACATGAAGTCTATAACATAGTGTCACTATATTCAAATATAAGCAAATGATTCAAAAGCCCTACATGCGAACTATCCAGCTGATTTTCAGGAAGTGATACGCGGTATAATGGAAAAAAACAAACAATATTACGTCAAAATATAACTTGGAAGTTCTTAACAAGTAAAACTGCTTTCTAAAGCTTCAGACGTTAATTAAATATCCTTTTTGAAATTTTCATTGTTTTATTCATCTATCACCAAAATTTTTGATTAAAAAAAAAAACCTCCTCAAACAAGGGAAAAAAGAAGGGGTAGGAAGAAATAGACAGAAGGATAGAGAGAGGGAGAGAGAGCGGGAGAGAGAGGGGGGATAGAGGGAGAGGAGAGAGATAGAGAGGGGGAGAGAAAAAGAGGGATAGAGAGTCGAGCTAGTGGAATATGTAGCATAGTATAAGCCTTCTAGTACTTGGAGGATCATTAGTTCAAACCCACGATTGGAAAAAATTAATTTGGGGGTGAAGTGGCCCAAGTGATAGAGCGTTGGTCTCCAGATCGGGAGGTCCGCGGTTCGAATCCCACGATAGGCAAATTTTTTGTCTGATTTCGGGCCCTGTAACTGGTTGGGTCGCTGTCAGTATAATATGACTGGGTGAGACAGGAGTCTTATCCCCGTCCTGTCTCGTGTGTGGCAGCACGTAAGGATCTTGGGGCACGTCCACAAAATAGCTGTCAAGTGCTCACCTTGGACTGACAACTGAACTCAGCTCAACGGACAAATTTGGCTATCGGATTTCGTCCCCTACTCATAAGGACTGACTGAGACATAAGTCATGATACCCGCGCTGCCTCCGTAGAGCAACATGCACAATTCTCAGACACTAGTCTTGGATCTACTCGCTGTACTTGAGAATCTAGAAGTAGAAGACGGTGAAATAAGAGAGAACCTCTTCCTTCCAAACAACAATCAGTCGCTCACACTTGTCTGAATGCCAGCGATGTAGCCGTTCACATCATACAATAGTGTCAGGGAGTAGTCTCCATCTTTCACGTATCGGGCACCTCTCCATTTCGCATTCACTGAAACAGCAAACAAACATCAGTACAAATAATTCGTTAAAGGTGGCGTGATAAGAACAGGCGATTCAATTGAATTATAATTTAATCCATGTATGGAGTCCAACTTGTCTAATCAAAGTTGTTTTTTTTTCATCGTAGAAAATGTCAATTTATCAAATATTTTGCTTACAGGATACCATTGCAAATGAATATTACTTTAAGAGAACCTTAATTTAAGACCGTGTTTAATAAAAGACAATTATTGTTGGAAATTACTGATTGAATAATTGAGGAACAAACTTGGCGCAAGATGCTTCATGGCATGAAAGAGTATCCATAATAAAATTACTTAGAATTGTAACAAAGCATAGACGAGAATGTTGAGACTGTAGCGATTCATCATTATTATAGATGGGCTAAGCCAGCATTTAAATAACTATACTCTACACATCTAATCGCTCTCTAGAGATTCATGCGAATATAATAAACACTAATTTTATAACATATTTTCTTCCTTCAATGAGTTTAATTGACCCCCCCCCCCTCTCTCTCTCTCTCTCTCTGTCTCTCTCTCTCTCTGTCTCTGTCTCTCTCGCTTTTTCTACCCGCTCTCTTTCTCACTTTCTTTCTTCCCGGCTTGTATCTCTATTGATTATCCGCATACAGCACACAATCGCAAATCCTCTGAATATCATTTCTCTGTTTAAGATATGATCCAGATCGTGTCCACGTTTTGTTTGTTCGCGGTTTTTACCCCCCCCCCCTCCCACCCTCCTCCCCCTTCCAGAGAGAACCTTAAAATGGCGTTGATCTTAAATCAGGACTGTTTTTTTTTAATTTATATTTTTTCTCACTAATTGTCCTTACCATCACAGTCGCTGATTTTCTGGAAGCCTTGTTTGACCGCATCCGCAGCCGTGCGGGGTTGGTTGACGAAGTAACTGGAACTGAGAGGGTTCGGACCCCACGTCACTGTAGGGAATAAACAATTGCTATTAGTTTTAAACGAAGCAAATTTTATGGGGTTTTTTTCAATTGAAAAAGCCTTGTCTGAATAGAAATGTTTTCCCCATGCCAGGATTTTGTTCTTTGAATGCACGACTATTAGCGTGTATCTATTTCCTTGTATTATCATGAGTTGGCCAGAAAGAGTTGTTCATTAGTTTAAAGGATGACTAGTTCTATTTAGGAATAATTGTATACGTTGTTTCCATTTTTTTGCTTTATGCTTTTCGCTTTTTTATTGCTACGTTTATCACAAAAATATCGAAACTAAAAGCATTGTCTTAATTACTATCGATAAGCTTATAATGTAAAATATTGATTACTTACCCTCAATTTCCGGTACAAGCATTGACTTACTATAAATAGAATAGCACTGGGTACAATGATTTAAAAAGAATGAAATATTGTTGTAATAACAAAATATAAGATACAAGATACAAGTTTAACAGTTCAACAACGATCTTATGGAAATGAACAAATCAAAAGCGGTCCTCAATTTCAAAATAAAAATTTTGAAAGAAAAATGTAGGCCTATCAGCTACTATATGCCTGGGTAACAGACTACTTTGTACTTACCCTTTAGTCCGGTCCATTTGGGATCTGTGAATACACAAGTAAACAGAAACCATTTACAGCATTATATCATACTACGTGGAGTTCATGTTAAAATTCGTCGAGGAAGAAGCTTGCTAGTCAATAAACATCAAGGCATTTTTGCTTGTATACAAAGTTTCTAAAAAAAAATCTTTTCCTTTGAGACGAGATCGGTATAAGAAAATCTTCAAAATAATAACTAATATTTTTTTTATACTTTAACAACACAATTTTCTCATGATTGAGTCGAATATGGTATATTACACATGATACACAAACTTTCAAACCATTTAGTGAAACTACGTTTTCATAAATTGAGATTGGTAGAGCATTGATATGACATAACCAGTGCAACAAGCAATAATTCCTTACATGTTATCTAAACATGCTTTAATTTGTAGCTTTGATACCATTGACCATTCACAGCGCAACAATATTTTGTAGGCATTATTCTAATTATCAGAGTCGTCCTAATATGGTCCAACTCCAAGTGGACACCAGGACATGACAATAATCGACTGACTTTAGTATGGAAATAAACCTTTTTATTCACACTGCTCCATTCATCATGCTGTACCACTTTGATAAGTGATGTTGGGGGAAAGTGTTCATTTCTTAACGCGTGACTTCTAATTCCTGAATCATCCCATCATATCACATCGTATCATAAGAACTGAGATTGACAGTCCTTTATATAGCTTGTTGCTTTAGGCATAAAAATGCTTATGATTAAAAAATGAAAAATGGCGAATCAGCAAATCTTGAGTAAATCATTAATTTAACTTAGGATTTAATAGCTTATCAACTAGTTTCTCACCACTATCGAACAGGAGAAATGCGCTTGAAAAGTTTGAAATCAGGGTAACAAAGGCGATTACTAAGTGAAGCTTCATTTTGTAAAATTCAACCTAACCTCGGGAAATTCGTCCGAAATCTGCTTCAAGAACTTGCACTGGCACAGGTTTATACTTATAGAGATACTCAGACCCATACAAAGCCACATATTCTACCCATACGTCTTAGATAGATAAGAAGTACCTGTAAGTTTTTCACGTGACTGTATAGGGATAGTGGAATGTGTGTCGTTTGCTATCTTGGTCTTACTGCACCCAGTGTTTGTAATTGTACGAAGTCATTCTAAACTGACAAGATAATTATACTAATTTAAATTATGTATTAAGAGTTCCCAAAGAGTGGGTTTAACTTGTTTTCATTTTCAGAACCTTGGACTTTAAGCTGTTGAACTTCGTAAAGAAAACATTCGACTTTCCATGAGGTGACATTGCAACAGTTCTATCTACATTTTGGTAAAATTTAAAGGTGTCGGAATAAACACATGATGGATAATAGAATGATCTTAATGGAAGAATCCTTTTGTTAATGACAAAGAAGAAACATCTACCAAAAATGCAGATAGAATCTTGTCACTTTACGTTTAATGCGTGGTTTTCTTCATTACTGGAGTAGAACAGTGATAGCATAATGCACACCTGACCACAGTAATAAGAAAAAGATCTGAGCACCTGACAGTGTTGCAGATCTTTCTGTGAAAGTGCAGGATACTTTAGGGTTGGGAGTCGAATTAAGTAATCTTGGGGGGGGGGGGGTAAAAAGTAAAACGGTGTCAAGAACTTTGGTTAAACTGCGGATTAAAAAATACTTTTAAATTGAAACAACAACACTTAGTTGGGGGTCTAAGCTTATACCCCATATGAAATAGCAGTCATGGTATCCCCACCCTGTCGCGTGTGTGGCAGCACATAAAATTGTCAGACGTCAGTCTTGGGACTCGTCCATAATATAGCCCATATAGTGCTGATGTTGGACGTTAAACCAATTCAACAACAACAACAACAACAACAACAACAACAACAACAACAACAACAACAACAACAACAACAACAACAAAGACAACAACAATAACCTCATATGAGTTTGGCGATTAGTCTGTGGATGCGATTTCTCAACTTGAGGTCAGTTTATTGCTCTGAATGCTGAGACGTCAACTCCATTTCCCCTAATTTCATGTGAATTAAATCAATTGAAAGTTGCGACATTGCAAAGAAATCAGTTTAAACGTTATGTTGAAATGAATAAATAACTCTCTCTCTCTCTCTCTCTCTCTTTCTCTCTCTCTCTTAATAGTCTTATACAAGGCCTACTCAGTCACAAAAATAACATTGAGAATGTAACTTTACCAAAAAGACAATAGCTCAAGTAAACCCATCAAGCAAGATAGGTGAGTAGTGTTAATCGCTGTCATTTGTGATATGTAAACGAGAACAATAAGCGCGGGAAGGGGTTTTTATTTCTACATTTAGTACAAAAGGAAACTGTTTCTGGTTGTTGTACATCTCGCATGTCTTTCTACAAAGTGGAATAACATTTTTTAAACAAAATCTCATTTCCAATATTAGTGTGAAGCTTTTAGCTTATGAGACGTCACACATATAAGGCTGTTATACTTATAGCTGTTTGAATGCAATTGGTTTGAGAGTATTGGAAAACATTTTGTGTTCTTATTGAACTTAGTATTTAGTCCAATTTTGTCAATAAATTTTAAACAGATTCTCCTACGTTAGTCATATCTAGAATTTATCTCTACTCCGCTGTGCTGTAATCTAGACGACGTAGGATGCAATAAAAAAAACACTAAAATTTTTAATTAGACCAATGTACGCTAGGATCTTGTTCTTCATTTGTACAAAACATTTATGAAGATTATAAAAATCCAATTTTAAGGGTATTTGGTGTGAACCTCATTAAGAAACATGAAGTTTAAAAAAATGGTGATCTAAGTTCTAAATCTTCCTGCCCTTTGACCATGTAGTTATATAAATGTGGTTCTAGAGCAATGTAGCCTATTGTAGGGAATGTAATTCTGAAATGGATAATTATGAATATGATCATAAACTTGTTACTTTTCGTATAGCCGAACACCAAAGACGAAGGGCTATTACATGAATATATACTTCGGTTGTTCATAATCATATAGCTAGAATTTTCTCGAATGCCGGGCACTGATCCTCCCGTTGAAATCTCAGGCAGTGTGATCCGCATGGATATCGTAGAAAAGGAGATACACAACATGTACATACCAAACGTTGAGCTGGTCGACGTTGAATCTGACAAAAGTTACATGATTTCGAGCAGGAGGTCTGTGGTTCGAATAGTGAATAATCCATACAAGTTATAAAAAAAAAAACTCAGCGGGAAGCTAGAATTAGTGGTACATCGCTGCTTCAAGTGAGAAGGCGCCTGTTCTGTCCCACGATCAGACCAAAAAACAACTTTCTGTAATGGTTGTTTATGTGTCAGCAAAATGTGTCCGACTGAGACCTTAGTCCTGGTACCCGTGCTACACGTTAATAATTGTCAGACTTTAAGTCTTGGGAGCGGACGACATAAAAATACATTTTTTTTCTTGCCGTCTCTCCTGTAATAAGATTTTCATAAGAAAGTGCGAGGTTGTCTAAGGGTAGAGAAAGCGGCAACTAATTAGAAGGTCGCGTTGTGGATTCCTGCTTAGGTCGCTGGAGTCGATGTCACTATACATGTACAATGTGTCACGTACATGCAGTGTGATTTGAACAGTCCCATATATATCGCTCTGGGTACACATTTCTTAGAGAATGAAAAGAACTGGTGGGAGACCAAAGGTCATTTTAAACAGATTATTACGACAATATTTTGTGTAATAGCTATATTTACATATAAGTGTAAAAATGTGCAAATATATTGACTGATTTACTCTTTATGATTTTTAGGACTGATGTGATAGATATATGCTTAAAATAATTAACAGGATCGCAATGAGCCCCTGTGTTCTGATGACTGATTTACTCTTTATGATTTTTAGGACTGATGTGATAGATATATGCTTAAAATAATTAACAGGATCGCATTGAGCCCCTGTTTTCTGATTACTTTTATCACGCCACAATGAGCACTTTGAAAATGAAAGATCTTTGAAACAAACAGAGCGTCAGAAGATGAACGATAATCGCCATAGTCTCATATATAAATATTTCACATTATTATGCACATGATTCCACAATTCTTTAGCATCGACGACTTTGCCGTGTGTGCAGAACAGTGGAGGATCATTATCACAAAAGATAATGAAAGAAACGCACTCTAGGAATCCATGCCCGAGACATGAACTTATAAACAAAATGATTATGAAATACCGTGTGTGCTGTAATGGAATCTGCATGGTTTTTCATCAAAAACGGCTTAGAAATTCATAATAAGATGTATTGTTCTAAAGCCACGTGTGTTGTTTTAAGCTTTTAAGAAATATATGAATGTTAAACTCGTTTTTTCCGGAATGTTAAAACTGGGTTCATTTTCAAATTATCATTGTGAAACGATAATTGCAGGGTTCAAGTTACAAATCAAAACCTAAATTAAAAACCTTTCTGTTTTTAGAGAATTCGCGTGACGTTCCCCGTTAGCTCATTGTTACAGAACCGGAAGCTAATCGCTTTTTTACGTGTGGTTTCCATAGACAGTGTTAATTGTTTTCCAGTTTCTGTGAAAAGAGGTTTGAGATTGCTAACAACTAACCATTGCAGACAAATTAATTTCCTTTGGTTTGAAAATGAGAGCAGTTTTTATATAACGACGGGGG
>RQTK01000274.1:377635-426434 GCA_003991915.1 Elysia chlorotica | reverse complement strand
AAAAAAATCATCCACTGGTTTATAATCCAATTTTTTTCTTACAAGGCAGGGCCCTGTTTGTTTTGTTTGTCAAATATTTTCATGTCATGCTTTTTTTTCATTAAATCGCCTTAGAATGCAAGTGGTGTACATTTTTAGCAACATTTTTGGTGTAACTGTAGAGCATGTGACTTATAACTATTGGTTTGCAGGTTTGACCTCCAAACAGGCCACTTTGTACATGAATACAATGTAGTTGGGTCAGTGTCAGAATAATTTGACTAGTCTAGAATTGGTTTTCCTGTACTGGGGTTCCATTGGTGTAAAGGATCCTCTATAAAAACCAAGGAGACGTTAAACCACGATTAATTTATTATTTAACGTTCCAGAAAGTAAAAAAAAAGCATGACATGAAAATATTTGACAAACAAAACAAACAGGGCCCTGCCTTGTAAGAAAAAAATTGGATTATAAACCAGTGGATGATTTTTTTAATAATGTTTGTAGTGAAACCTTTACATGAATGTTTCGGAGTATGGAATCACTTGACTCAGATACAAGGCTGATGTTCTTGCTCTCCACTGCCACTTTTTGGCGGGCAGGCATACTTGTTCACATCTGGGTCCAATCTCTTTGTCTGTGCTTAATAGTTGAATGAGCTGTCCATGTGAGCCTCCACAAAACGGCTCTATTAGTAATACTTCTTTCATTGTGGAATTTGAGGCTGTATGAAAAAGAGAAAAAAGTATTTCCTCATATATGAGAAATGAACATTATTGAAAGGAAAGAATCTTTTTTAACTTCACTATTTTGCATTCACATGAAATTAGGGGAAATGGAGTTGACCTCTCAGCATTCAGTGCAATAAACTGACCTCAAGTTGAGAAATCGCATCCACAGACTAATCGCCAAACTTATATAGTTTATTGTTGTTTTTGTTGTTGTTGTTGTTGTTGTTGTTGTTGTTGGGTTGGTTTAACGTCCAACAGCAGCACTATATAGGCTATATTGTGGGCGGGCCCCAAAGACTGACGTCTGACAATTTTATGTGCTGCCACACTCAAGACAGGGCGGGGATATCATAACTCCTGTCTCAGCCGGTCCCATTATACTGACACCGACCCAACCAGTAGGGAACGCAAGAGCCAGGATTCGAACTCTGGACCTTTTGCGTCGGAAGCCGATGTTCTACCCATATAAATGTTATGGTCATGTGTAGTCTTAACTCTTTCTTGATGTAATTCTTGGGTTCTCCGCGGGGCCTCCACCTTTAAAACGCTTTCTAAGGGAGTAAGGGCTAAATGCAGCATTGTGAGGCATGCTAATCATCTAATGGTAAACATACTCCTTGATCAAGCTAAATTAAATGCATCCATCCGACCATTCAAAGCAACTCTATGTACTGTTTCTCCAGCAGCTTTTATGAATTCAGAAAAGAAAGATACATATTTTCAACCCACCCAAGTTTTATAGAGTAAGTGGGAAGTGTAAACAGTCATTTCTGGTGCTATTTTTATCAGCTAAGTAAAGGTCTTTTTTTTTTTGTACAGAAATTTGATGCAAAATTACCCATTTTGACCTTGTCAGAGTAACCAAAACTGCTGAGCTGGGGTGAGAGCTACACCATTATGTTGGCACCCAGTAGCGCTCCGTTGGGAGCACTAAACCCTTGTTAACAGTAGTCGCCCTGCAGAGACGGGGTTAAAATTATTTTTTTTTCTATCACATGTACTGTGGTACACTCTATTTTACACTCGCCCCTTTTATAAATACAGATTATGCTGGTAAATCTACATCTAGGGGATCACAAATCAATCTAGCTCTAGAATTAGGTAGTACATAATTAATATTAATATAGATCGAAATCCTAGATTTAGTTCTAGATCTAGATGTGGTCTATCGCATAGGCCTATAATCTCCACAAAATGCTAGAGCTCATAAACTGCGAGGTCTGATGTCAAGATTTTTCCACACATAAACGGTAAACGTATTAAACAACGTCTGGTTACAACCAAACAAACAAATGCAGTTTCCTTTTTTTTTTAATCGAACAATCGTAGATCTTCAAGAACGATACTCCGCCCACCGCTACGATACCAAGATGGCCGCGCAGTGAAAATCAGCCCGACGTTGTTTAATACGTTTACCCACATAAACTTTATTAGTATCAGTCTATGTTCAAGGAAATTCTAGGTCTGGGTCTATATCTTTTTATAATGTATTTATCGGCTAGAACATCTGCGCCCATTGTTTTGCTCAGTGGAAAAAAAACTAAATTGAAAGTGAAACCGAAAGAACAACCAAAGACAATATGGAAGGAAGTGGCTATTTTTGGACACTGTCAGAGTTTTAGTCTCAATCATGGTCTCAATTCGATTGGACAATTATTATTATTTCACTTTCGTGGCGGGCTGACTGTTGCGAATGTATACATCAACGTTTACAGCGTCCATTTGTTTGTTTGATGTTTGTTTTTTTTTTAATCGTTTATTGTATTAATTAATACATTTAAAATTGATGTTCTTTACACCCGTTTTATTTTTCATACTAGAGCTGTATTATAATACAAGTTAAGCTTTTCATGAATCAATCATTAATCATCCTTAAACTGAATTGCTTGCAGTCAATCTCTTTTTATTTGATTTAAATCTAGATAAGACAATTGCCTCAATCAAAACTTGCTAACAGTTGACGTGTGAGTTATGTTGCTGTGGTTGTTGTTGTTGTTGTTGTTGTTGAGTTTGCGTTGTTGTGCGTGCTTTTTTCTCTTTGAAATTTCGTGGAAATAAGCCGGGGGAAACAATTAACAATATACCTATTCCGATTAGAATAATATTTATTATCGTGGGATCAAAGACTTAAAAATAAAATGGCATCATTCATTAAATTGAATATCTGAATAACATTATAAGTATTAAGTATATTAAGTACAATTTTTTTGATTATAATTGGACTGTTGAAAAAATAGAAGGAAATGTGTATAAACAATAATATAAAATCTAAATTACAAAAAAAAAATCAAATCGCTTCCAACCAAACCTGGAAGTTATCAAACCTGCTAATGATATTCAATAATATAAATTTCAGGAGTAATATCGAATAAGTACTAGGCACCTTTCTAATTTTCAAAACATAAAAAGAAACGAAGAAAGCTATAAGCAAAACACAACAAATGTTTCGGAGAAAATTTTTTATTAGTCCAACTTAATCAAGTTCACAAGATCGTGATGCATTTAAATTTCTAAAGAACAATCCTACAAAATTATGAAAAAAAAGGAAAGAGAGCCAATTAAATATGTGCACACCTATAAATACTACTTCTCATTCCTAGAAATGCTAATATGGCTACTCTTAGTCTTTTTTTTACAGAAATTTGATGCAAAATTACCCATTTTGACCTTGTCAGAGTAACCAAAACTGCTGAGCTGGGGTGAGAGCTACACCTTTATGTTGGCACCCAGTAGCGCTCCGTTGGGAGCACTAAACCCTTGTTAATAGTAGGCGCCCTATCTAGATCTAGATATGGTCTATCGAATAGGCCTATAATCTCCACAAAATGCTAGAGCTCAGAAACTGCGAGGTCTGATGTCAAGATTTTTCCACACATAAACTTTATTAGTATCAGTCTTACTACTACTACTACTACTACTACTACTACTACTACTACTACAAGTAAATCTGGAATTCTCAGGAAGTTTTCCACAGTAGAAATAGGCTTTTAGTTAAAATGGCACAACAATGATTGCGCTTTGTGGGGTTAGAACCCTCGACTTATAGATCCACCTAAAAATGCAGATTTTGCCATATTTTGCTGTAACACATGGCGACATTTGCATTTCGAGTTAACTATTCAGATTCAGATAACAAGGTTTATTCCCTTAGGAAATATTGAAAGCTATAGTAATACATAGATGCAAAAAAAAGTCACATGTTTGAAAACAAAAGATGATAGCACTGAAATCGGAAAAGTAAAGCACCAAAATGCTATTTGCAAAAAAACAGATAAAAGTGAGTCAACCCTCCGGTTCTTTTTTTTTTTACTTAGATAAAGAACATTCAGAACTCTATGGAAAGCCTCAGCAAATATGTTTGTGTTAGCTACTGTTCCCAACCTAAAACAACTCCCCCAAAATTTAAATTTATCATAAGCAACATAATCTACATAAAAATATTCATAAAAATCAGGCACATTTTTTAATAAGTATTCTTAAAATTGCTGCATTGTTTTCTAAAAGAATGTTCATGAGGCTCATTTGAAAGGTTTTTCAAAAAAAAGCATACATATTATTAGTCTATAATTAGAGTGCTTCTCAGGAACTTTAATAAAAATGAAATATGTTTTTTTTCTCCAGCTCTTATTTACATGCCATGAACAATTATTAATAAAAGCGTTTCACTGGTTTTGAAAATACAATACATCTTGCATTATATACATTACATGCCACATCACTCAACAACAAAATCCCTGTCACATTAGTCTGTCAAAGCTTAAGCCGCCCGTGCTATTGAAATCCCCTTTTCAAAATCATGTAGTACATGTATTAATAATGTAGCAAAATGAAAATCACATTGGGTTGTATTGTGTGTCGAGTCTGAAAATATAATTTTGTGAGCATGTTCTAACATCATGAGTTCTTAAAAAGTCTGTTTGAATACACAGTAGGAAATCATCATCTTATACTTATAGTTTATTGTGGGGTGTAAAAAAGGATTAGAAATATCATTTTGTAACTTATGAACCCGTATACATGTATCAACACTAATACCGCCTTCTTTGTGTTTTTGTGTTGGGAAAATGTTGAACTGCCTTTCCAAGTTATAGATATCTTGCTTAGTAAGTACATATTGCATCTCTGTTTATTTCATTCACCTCTTCCCTAATGTCACCTAAAACTCTATCTATTGCAATACCCTGGAATAACTTACAAGCTATCATTTTTCTTATACTGTCTACAATTTTCAGATGAACAAATCATTTGAAATGACCAGTGTAGTTTAAACAGTATTCTACAGTGACTTTTTTACTTACTAAATCTGTTCTAACCATGTATGCTGTACATTCAGTCCCAGTTTTACATACGCTTCAAATTTTTGCTTGCCTTTTTTGTCACTAGAAACTATTCTGCTACCAGATAAGAATAACGAATTTTTCACTCCTAAGCTTTCACAACATGTGGTTTCAAAAAAGGATTTCCAATGTCCTTTTTCCATTCAAGAAAATCTGTTCTAGAATCAAACTTGACAGATTGATTTTTTTATAGGTTTATTATGAATTTTCCTCTGGTGATCTGCATATTGTCTGTGGTGCACAGCTGTAAAATCTCTCTTGAGGAGGTTTTTGAAAATTGAGTTTTGCATGTTTGTTTTGTGTGTTTGTAAATTCCCCGACTTTTTAAATAAATATTACAGATGAACATGAGCCTTTGAGAATACTTTTATCTTGCAGAAATGAAGATTTTTTAAAAAGAGTTTTACATGTATAAACACATTTGTGTCATCATCTTTGACCTAGTTAGTTTCCATAATTGAAGTTTTACTTGTATTATTAGATTCTGAAATGCTCACTACACAACTCTTTTTGTGTGGTGGTTGATAATATGTGTTACCACACAGACATTTATGAAATGCTGCATTCTGATCTATGTTTTGAAATTTGTCTGTTGCTTGGGTTTAACAATCTACATGTATGTCTCTCAAGCGATTTGTTTTGTTGTTGTTATCATGATATTTATGTGTGCTCATTATTTCTGCTGCTGTCTTTGAAATTTTTTCTTCTCATTTTTGTGTGTGGTGTAGATGCTTGATATGTGTGATCTGTCTGGGAGGTTTCAAGTCCTGTGTCAGTCTCTGGTGAATTGAAAACTTATGCCTACAGTATCGGTCATAAACCAGCAAATAAGCAACCTCCTCAAAAACCTTTCATACCTTGTAGGGTAATGGATGTACATGCAACACCCATCTTTTATTCACGAAATGTTAATGTATCCAGTGCACATATGACAGTCAAGACTAAATCTCATGACTGAATATGATTTCAACTTAACTCTCAGTTTTAGAGTATTAATTGATATTGTGTGAAAGTGAAACCTTTCATCTTTTGTTTTAACGTTGTAAATGATTTATAATTTCTCATTGCTCATTCGTTGGCTGATAAAGCTAAAATAACAGTTTCAAATCTTTCGCAAGAATGAGACACTAAAAATCTATAATTAAATTAGTCCATGTTTAATTTCATTTTAAAGAAAGGGAGATGTTTGGGTTTCTACTAGTCTACTGACTTTCATTATATTTGATTGTTTAGTTATTTGGACTACATTATACTAATAATATATCCTTACAGCTTTCCTATGTAAAAGAGTTACAATAATAAACACTCGATCAAAATGGCTGACAGTCTTCCCACATGTTTTATTTGTGTCCATAACTAAGTTCTAGAATTCTATAATACGTGTAAGTAAAACACGAAACATGATTAACATTTTTTCAATATCAATTACAATTAATGTCCAGTGACATCCACGACGCTTGATGGATCCCAAAAATGATTCCATTTTATCAACAGAGTTACCTGGTAAAGATAATATGATTTTTTTTATTTAAAGGCTCAGAAGCTTTAATTTACAATTTAAGTTTAAAATAGACATGCACGAAAACTGAAGAAGAAAAAACAAGAGCGAATATTACGTAAGAAAGGTAGGTAAAACTGGGTATGCTTTACATTAAATTCTATTTAGATTACTGCCAAATATTCAAATTTTAAATCATTGAAGAAGTTGCTCAGGTTGAGAAATACAATTGTTTTTTTTTTTGTAAGGGCATTTATAATGCTACAACCAGCATAGTTTGGCAATGAATCCATGAATACATGGATTTCATTAAACCACAGGAAAAAAAATTCATCGAAAGATAATCAACTTCTTTTAGCAACTGAAGCATACATTTATATTCAAAAATGAATACTTCCAGTCTATGAACTGTTCATTTGATCATATTTTACATAATTAATAGTTTTAAGCACATATCCAACAATGGCACTTGCTTTGAACATTTTGTATGTTTTTACTCTACCACCTGATTTGCTCTTACCAAAAGCCATGATCATCTCTTCAGCTGGTCTCTCCCAAATCAGTCTTTGAATCTTTAAGAGACTTAAATCCTCAGATGGATATTTTATAGCCTTTAGGTCAGAGATGTGGTTCTTCAAACCAGCTTTTTGTTCCTTCCTGCATGCCTATAGCAATGCAGTGAGCCTTGGTGGGTTACCCTCTGTGTCAGAAACCAAAGAAAAAATATGCAAATGAACTCCGATGCATATAGCAAAACAAGAAAATCAATCAAAGCTTCTTTTTTTTTTTTTTTTAAAGACTAGCATTTTTTATTCATAACCACCAGGTAATGTACAGCTGGCAGGTAGAGAATCTATGACCTATAGAATCTACATGTTATTCAATTTTAAATTATGGGAGTGTGTATTTTACGCCGGGCGGAAAATAACCATATTTGTTTATTCTCCGCCGGTTTTTTTTTTACTGCAGGCAGTCCCGTGACTGCCGTACTATTCTCCGCCGGCTTTAGACTGGAGGTCTCCGCCGGGTTTTGTCACGTGATTCGATCGTGGGCGGAGATTTTACCCATCCACGAGTATTATAGTACTGCCGCTGAAGTCAACCTGGTGCTGTCGAAATTGTTGATAAAAATAGAATTCAACAATCATCAATTCAGCAAATCTAATTAAATTTAACAGAAAAAAAATAATTATATTTCTATGCAGTTATTTACCAAATCCATTATTCATAATACCGTATTGGCAAAGACTATATATTCTACTTCCTTTATTTCACAAGGGGGGAAAAGCGGGGGGGGCATTATGCAGGTCAAGAGTGCCGTATGAATAGAATCCTTTCTTCACGTACGGTCGCGTACGATACACAATCTATAAATAAATATGGGCCCGTACACCTAGCAAAGGTTCTAGTCGTACGGCAGATCATGTGACCTCCCGCTGTTCGAGAGTGCCGTACTCCTAGAATCTCGTCTACGCGTACGGTCACGTACGAGCAGCCACGGCCTGTTTATAAACCAGAGAGATTATAGATCTAGGCCTAATCGAGGAACAATTTCAATATATATATATATCAAACATATTTTAGTAGAATCGAGGGGTTCTTCTCAAAAGGCTCGAAGACGGCTCAACCTATCATTATGAAAATTTCACAGAAGCTACATCTTAGTATTCTTACTAAATACCTGGCGGTGATGGGAGATGACTCTAGTGCCTACTTAAATGTTTTATTAATACTTCTGAGACGTTTTGAGATTTGGTGGGAAAATAATACTGCCCGCTGCGTCTTAGCTCGGATGATGTGTACCGTAACAGTGGTCTTGTTTACATTGGTGTCAATGTTTTGAGTGAACACGATTCCTGCCAAGTGGGGCCAGTGATAGGTAAAATATAAAAAGCCCTATTACGATGTTCAAAATCAAAATTATGGTTTTAAATATCATGAAACGTTGCATGTGTTTAATATCAGCATATGCGCAACAACTTTACGAATACTAATATCCAAATTTCAGAAAGCACAATTTTTCCAGAAATATTAACGAAAAACAGATAAAAAGATCAGAGCTCTAGTGGAGCAGCCGGTCAGACGCTCTGAACACACATTCGACATTAAGTGCTTTCCAAATAAAAAAACGTTGTTAATGTAGACGTTTAAATCCCCACTGTGTGTCAGTGGAAAGAGATGTCATTTTATGAATGTTTAAAAAGACAAGATAAGAATCATTTGAAATTTTCGTTTATTCCAGACCATGAGGTTCAATTCTCAGGAGCAGAAATCCAAGAAAAGGAAAAAGCAGCAAACGGTACACTCTCTTAGTGGAGATAACATCTGGGACACCACTTTGAGCCAATTGTCTAATTTGTCTGGGGTATTGGAGGAACCAGAACCTGAAATAGATGTAGTGGAGGACAGTCAAGATGTACAGGCTGAGACTGAGGATGAGTTTTTTGGATCTGTACGCTCAGACATTGTTGGCGTTCAATATTATAAAGGAACTGTAAGTTAATTGCTTTCAAATAGCACTTTGAACTTATAAGCTTCCTTATTTAAGAGGAATGTGTGTCCAAAACTTCTGTATATAATTTTAGAAAAATTCAGCCTTCTTTTTGTTCTGTTTTTGTCAATTAAAAAATAGAAATGATTCAATGAACAAAAAATAGCCCATAATTGCTAAACATAATTCAGCATACAGTACTTTTTTAATGACCATAAGTTAATAGTAATTCTTAGGATATCCTAGAGGCAAATAAATAACAGAATGGCCATAAGATTTTATGTACATTTATACTATTTTTAGCCAATTATTTATCAAACAAAGTATGCCAAAATGATTTACGATTAATTTTTTACTAGAGTTGACAGATTTTCCAATGTGAAAACTTCCCTTTTGTTATGTCCGTTTTCATTTATTTCTTTAGGTTTCCAACAATGAAATGGTGAATTTGGTAAGGGAGCCAAAGAACAAGTATGATCCAAATGCATTGAGAGCTGATAATGTAACCAATGAGCAAGTGGGCCACATCAAGAGGGAGCATGCTAAAGCTTTGTCATTTCTTGTAGACAACAATTATGCCAAAGTGGAGGGGTAAGTTAAAAAATAAAACTTGTGGTAGTCATTGTAAAATTCTTCTGCTATCAGTTGTATAAGCAATGGATTTTACAATGCGATATTTATAATCTAAACTTTCTATTTTTCATCTATAAAAGAATATTAATAACTTTGTCAAAATGTCTATTAGTTGTCTATCATTATTTCATAGTTAAGTCGTAGTCCCTCTCGTATCGTATCTGATCCATATTTATAATCTAAGTGGAGCTTGATTTCTTTTTTGCGCGCAGACTCATCCCATTTGGTGCAAACAACAAGTTTCGAATTCCAGTAGCTATCAGCCTTTGGGGGAAACCAGACAAGAAGTCACAGGTCTTAGCAGTGCTCAAATCTCATTACATTAGTGTTGATGCTAATCCTGTGAAGAGAGCCTCGTTTGGCCCAGGAGTGGGTTTGGGCGCCTCTTCTTCTGGTCATATGGATTATGATCACGTTGTTTCACATAGAACCTTTGTATCTCCCAGCGAGGTACGTATGAGTTCTGTGACACCAGTGCCATGAATCATTTGCTGTAGATCCTAAAGTTTCTACATTTTGATTTTGTTTGTTGTTGTTAAACTAAGATGATTCCTACTTTCTTTATCCTTTGGTGAAAATTTTCTACAAATCTTATTCTTGTTTTTTTTTTTAATGATCATATTATATTAGCTTTAGCACCTCTCTGAACACTCTTTTGTCTGAAGCGCATCATGCAATAAAAAAAGAAAAGATAAAGCCATAGGTGCAGTAGTTTATAGATCTAAAAACTTCACACTTAAGAACCCATTCCATTTTAAAACTTACTGTTTCTGTGAAACACAATTTTTTTCTGTGTCTGAGAACTCATTTTTAGTATTCAAACCTGACCTGACATTTAACAGCACAAGATTTTTTCCCTAAGAAATGCAGTATAAAGTTTGAATTAAAGCATCATTTTCTTTTTTCTTTTCAATAGATGGAGAGTGCAATGGATCAGATGTTTGAAACATTGGATGAAGGCGATAAAACAACAGAAGCAAGCCCTGCACAGGTGCTTTTTTAAAAGTCATCTTTGTCCATCTGACAAATATCATTAGTTACAATTTTTATTGTTATAGATTCAGTTTATGAATGATAAATTTCAATTGAATTTAAAAAGGATATTGTGTCTGTTAGCTTGACAAGGAGTTGTACTTTGATTCAGTTGGGACTAAAGTTGTGAATTTGATTTCCCACACTTTTAATGGGTTTCATGAGGCCCCCTTATTGTTGGCTAACCTAATTGAGTGATGTGGACTTTAACTCTAACCCTACTTTTGGAGCAATAATGTACCTTTATATGGCTGTCCATTTTTGCTTACTCATTCAACAATTTTCAACAATTAAAACTGTCAACGTTGTAAATAACATTAGTCCCATGTTAAAGGTTAATCTGTTTCTGATTTCTTGATTTTCTGTATAATCTATGCAATACATGCAGGTTTATGGTTTCAAAATTTAGCAAAACTCTCTCTCTTTTTTTTTTTTAAATTTGCACCTGCTGTATAGGCTATCAAGACTGGATTGTATCCTCATCAAAAGCAAGCCCTGAACTGGATGATATGTCGTGAGAACAAGGGCATGCTGCCACCATTCTGGGAAAAACAAGGGAACATGTACATCAATACTCTCACAGTTTGTCACACTCATATCAAGCCAGCCAGTGTTTGTGGAGGTGTGAATTTATTTTCAGATTTGTCATATTTGAATACTTGGATCTGATTTGCACTTCTGTTTGAATTTTTACAAATACCTCATGAATGTTATATCCTTTATATTGCTATTGAATCTTCTGAAAACACAGATTTATTCATTACTACTCGCAAATAAGATATGAACTCCAAATGCCATGGAATGTCTTAATATAAAATTATGTGTGTTTTTTTTCTTTTTTCCATACTAATTTTGTACCAACACATATTCTTGAACTTTCTTTTTTCTAATTATTGCAATTATATGCTGTTCACTCTATACACACGATTCTATGTTTTTGTATTTTCCTAGGTATACTGGCAGATGATATGGGACTAGGGAAAACTTTGCAAGTGATCTCACTCATCCTTACTAATTTTGTAGATGGGAAACCACTTGCTTGGCCAATGCAAGGCACCTTGAGGTGTCCTATAGGCTTCACAGGCAAAGTAAGCATTGCAATTATTTTTCTAAATTAAGTAAATCTAGTAACATTTAAGATCAAATGGAAATGTTTACATTGAGTCACCGCAAAGATACATTTTCTAATATATTGAAAATACCACCACACACCTAAACAAAATAAAAATTCATTTAACACTTGGAATCCTATATGATAGCAGTTGGCAGTAGTCTTAAATCCAGATTTAACACATTACAAGTGGATTTAAATTATTAAGATGGAATCTGTTAACATGTCTTAATTATTTCACTGCTTCAGAGCAAATAGACCATTTTTTGCATAGGCTTCTCAAAGCATTTAACTATCACAACCCAAGATCATTTGGTATTGCATGAAAGGTGATAATCGGCTTTACAAAATGCATCTTGACTAACGCCATGCTACTTCCTCACACTATTGTTACACTTTTTCTTTTTAAGTGGTGATATTGTTTGTATAGAAAGAAAGAAATTGTCAGGCGTCAGTTTTAGGGCCTGTTCACAATATAGCCTACATAGTGCTGACGTTAAACGTTAAACCAAATCAACTACAGAGGACATAGTGAGCATCTCAGATGCTTTGGGCATGCTAAAAAGCCTATATTCTTTAGCCAACAGTCTTGGAAATATTATATTTAGTTCATGCAAAGCCTGCATATTGCTGACGTATTTCTGACTCTATGAGATGAAAATCAATAAAAAAAATTACAAAACAAAAACAAACAAACAAGCAAAAACGCATATATTAGATAACACTAGTCCTTGCTGTAGTTTTAAAAGTTATGGTTAAGCATGTTTTTAAGTCAATATTGATAGTTGAACCAAATAAGCATGATCATCGATTAGGTTTGCAGTGCTAACCGCGCTAAAAATCTGTAGTTGGGAGCTATGTCTTAAGCAGGTTTCTAAAATATATGGTGTTTCATTACAATATATGATCTGATTGTATGTAATTAACTAGGATAATTTCTAGATGGGTTGGTATTGTATGTTATATACTTTCCTTCAACTTTAACCAGTCTGCTTCTTCACTCAATAAGTATCTGCAGAGTTATGATTCCACCTTGTGCATTAATTGTTAAAATCAAACATTTCAGAATGGTTTAAGAATCATTTTTCAAATGAACAATATAATTTAAAAAAAAAGCAAACACAAAAACATGGGTAAAGTGATTACAATTTTCTTGAAAGCCCAGTTTAAATCTGTTTCGTTGCTTTTTTCCACCAGAAAAATATGAAGACTCATGCAGCTAAAACGTGCACTGAGAGTTCTAAAGCACACTGTGAAAAGATCAAAGAGGTGTCTAACATTTCTAAAGATACACCAGATGTGTCCCGCAGTTCAGATTCAACACCACATGCACAGCTCAGTGAGAAGGTGAAATAGAAATATGTAAAGAAAATAGTTTTTAAAGTAGATATATAGGTTTTATTTAAAGCTAATTCTTGCCGCAAAGTTGGTTTTACTGGAAACATTTTTTAAATTTTATATTGTTATTGTTCAAAACAAATATTTTCAGAAATTTATGGTCTTTAATGTTCACTTGGACTTGTTTTGTAATTTGTTTTTCAACTTGCTATTCAATGCATCGTATACACTGAAAATAAATGTCTTTTGCTAGTTTTTTCTCCTTTGTTGTTAATTTTTATTAAAAGAAAAAAAAAAAAAGACCTGTTCCTTTATATTTTACTCAGGTTGTATATATTCTCTCCTGCTTTTTTGTAAGAAAACAAACAAATGTGTAGGAAAATAGGGCCTAAAAGATATTTAACAGTTGTTTTTTTTAATGGATGGTTCGTTTTTTTTCATATTTTTTTTTCTCAGTAAAGATCTGTTTTTACATTCTAAAAAATTATTTTTTAAATGCATCATCAGCTCCTATTTGTTTTTGAATTGATTGATGTATAATTTCTGAAACGTTCTACACATCTTATAGTTTTGTTAAAGAAAAATTGTGACTCGTTCTACTTCTATTAAGAGAGAATATTGTTTTTGGTCAGTCGGGGGTGGAACAGGTTCCCATTTTTCAGGATCTCTGGTTTATTGAAAGGATCAGCAAATTTCAGCCTTTCAAAGCTGTGAAGGCAAATTCTTCAGAAAAAGATGTAATAGAAATCCAATGTTTTATAAGGAATAGGTTAAATCTCCAGTTGGAGACAAAAAATGTCTGGCATGTATAAAATTTGTACGTTTCTCCGAGATCTTTCTGTATTTTTGTTACAAACGATAGAAAACCACAACATCTATGGCTAGAAGATAGACCTAGACCCGAGCCGAGAAAATTGTATACTCGATCAAGGTCTAGGTAATGTCAGGTGAACGGTTATTGTCTTGTACTATGTAGCATTCTTTTTCATCTCTCTCTCTGTATCTGTCTGTCTGTCTATCTATCTATCTATCTATCTATCTATCGTATCTATCTATCTATCTTTCTATCTCCCTCTCTCTCTCTCTCTCTCTCTCTCTCTCTCTCTCTTCCTCTGATTTCCTTTCTATCTCTCTTTTCTCTCTCTCTTTCTCTCTCTCTTCTCTCTTCTGTCTGTCTCTCTCTCTTTGTCTCTCTCTCTCTCTCTTCTCTCTTTCCTCTCTCTCTCTCTCTCTCTCTCTCTCTCTCTCTCTCTCTCTCTCTCTCTCTTTTTTTGTCTGTGGAATCTAAAAATTTTGGTAATCTTAATCAGTTGCTCTTTTTATTTGTAATGGGTCATAAAGCACCCCTAGGATATGGAAAGTGTCAACTAGCAATGTATTAGTTATTTATCCTATTTTATTTATCCCTTTATTTATTACTTGAGTTGGTTGATTAGTCATGGAAGTAAAATGTTCAGGATTTGTTTTCAACCCCTGGTTCCACCCTTGCATAGTAATAAAGCTACCAAGATACAAAATGATGATTAAGTTTGCTTTGTCTAATAAAAAAAAAAGTAACAAAAGAAAATCCAACTAAACTTCATATGGAAAAAAACGTATGTTTAAAGTTTTTAGTAAGTCTTTACATTTGTTTCTAGAAGCAAATGAAGATCAATAGTTCCATATAAAATGTCATTACACAAAGCATAATTAGTTTGTAAAATATTTTAGCTCGTTCTCCCCCTCTTCCTTCTTACAGACATACTTAACCTCAATTTATACCTGTATTTATGACATTGATAACATTAACAATTTGTTTAAATTTGTTTTTCCAGAAATCAGTGGCCTATACTTGTTTACCAAATTTGTTATCACAGCAAGCAACAAAGACAGTTTCATCAAATATAGTCAAAGATGAGGTGAAATCAAATATCATCCCAAAGGAGATAGTTCAAGCCCAAAGTGAACTTCACACAGGCAAGTTTTACGATGTAACTTTGTCAGGAGAAAGGCATATATGTGAAAAGTGAAGGCTCATGTTATGTTTTTTTTTTAATGCAACTTGTTTCGGTAATGATTGTATTAAATACTACTTGACGACTATCTTTTGAGGCTGCTTCATTATTTAGTACCCAGTCTTGTAAGGGCATTTTCAAATATTTGTGGTTTGAAGACTGATTAAATTTTGTGTGTGGCAAAGAATATTATTTTGTTTTTAAGATTTAATGAACAAGATAGGTTCTTTAATTTTCAATTTCATAATAGATTAATTTCTGTGGCCAATTGTTTTGGCTATGAAAATGATGCAGTTTTTTCTCTTTTTCTTTCGTTTAAACAAATTTTAATTGTTCATCTTTAAAGCTGACAGTATTTACCTGTTAAATCCTATTTCTCTATCTTTACTTAATTTTCGCAAATTTAGCTACTGATATCTCAGTAAAAGAAGTTTCAACCAAAGACCCAGACTTCATCCCTGACATGTCAGAAAAGACGTTAGAAGTTGCACCAGTTTCACGCAGTAGAAGGTAGGCAAGAAAATTGTAGAAAATCAATTCACTCATTGAATTGCATAAAAGATTAAACTATAGAAAATAAAATCTTTTCGTTATGCACAAATATTCTTTTCTTGAATCATCTTTATTCTTTTAAAAATTATTTTACTTAGAGAATCATTTACCAACTTTTTTTTTTCTTTCTTATGTTACTGTGTCACATATTAATAAGGCAAATAGCTTAGTTGGCATCCACACTGAGAAATACAGAGACTGAAAATGTTCTGTTTAGTTGTTCCCATGATGGTGGCTTTTTTGTGTATGCTTGATAATTTTTTTGGTCTCGGGTTTTATTTTGTCTGCTCTGGTAGACCTCTACTTTGAAGTAGCTTCTATGAAATTGTTTTTGGTCATTTTTACCTATTGAGGTATAATAAGTCCTTTTTTTTTGTAACCAAGGGATGTGCAATTGTGAAAAGTCTTGTATTGGGCACTATATAGAGAGCAGTGTATCTGTGACAAACCCAACTGAAATAAGACACATTCAAGCTCTAGGTGCCCTTCGAATTTTATTTTAGTCCAATTGTAAATGCTGTGAGGATGATCATTGATTAAAAAAAAAAAATGTTTTTAATGAGGAGCTGATTATGATAGTCAATGTACCTTGAATCAATATTAGTTTGTTTAAGATGAATTAATTGTGATTTCACAATAATCTCATTCATTCCTTCTCAGAGAGAGGAAAAGGCCTGCACGATACTGCTATAGTGATGATGAGGATGAGAAAGAACTGGAAAGTGGCAAACAAATTAAAGGTATTTGTCTCATTTAATTGTAAAATATTAGCATTTGGATAGTATTATTATAAAGGTCGCATTTTAATAAAAAACCAATATTTATCTTTCACAAATGAAAATATATAACTTTCCAATTTAAAGGACTTATTTCATAAATACCAATAACATCTGTTTGTCGATAAGACCAAATTTTACACCTGCCCTCTTCCTCCTACCTTTTTATATACATTTTCTAAACAGACTTTCCAAATTGTGTTGTGTTGGTTAGTACTTATACTCTTAGTTTAATGTCGTTATTAAAATTTTGTTAATATCTACACAATTAGAGTATCTCAAGAGATTTTGATTTTTTCCTCCACATGTGGACTATTGAGTTTAGTAATTAATTGGACTCATATGGTTGAACAGAGATATTCTTTTTTCTTGAAAGAAATGATACCAAATATGCATAACTTCAGGGTAAGGTTTTGTTTAAATATTAAATGATTGGGTCTTGCTCTTCTCTCAATTTTTTTTTTTACCCAACGATTATCTTCATACATTTTAGGACAATTAATTCAAACTTTTTGTAGGATTAAAATTTTACAGTTAAATTTTTCCTCCTCAGCAAAAAGAATTGAAAAAAAATCCACTCCATTAGCTGTGGCAGATTCGAACAAATCTAATCAAGATTTGGCTGAAAAACAGAAATGTATTGAAGTGAAAAATGAAAAAATGTCTACTATTAATGAAGGTAAGCAACTATACAGTTTTAGATAGTGCTGTTTTGTTTTATTTTTTGGGTTTATTCTTTCAGATAAAAAAATTAGGCGTGTTTTTTTTTCTTCTAATATATATTTTTTTCAAAACGATGGTTTAAATTTTGCAATTTTTCTTTTTCTTTTTTCCTTTATTAATCTAGTGATCAACTTGGACAATTGCACCAAGGCAGCTGAAGATGTTAAGGAAAATATTACAGATCTGCAATATCCTGCTACCCAAGCTGTGGTTTACCCTGACAACATCATAGTGGACCTTACTGCAGTGCAAGAGCCTCAGAAAGCAAGCCTCGGATACAGCTCTGCGGGAGGCCAAATACCTGATAACCCGTCCTTGGCTCAAAATGCAAATAGTTCAGATGTATCAATGGATTTGACAACTGTCTACCCAAATAAGGGTAATAGTGCTGAGGAGTCAAAACTGGAATTGGTTTTAGAGGAAGCTCTAAAAGTAGAAAACATTGTGATGCCTTCTAGAGTTGTTAACAGTGCAGAAGTAATTGTTATTGATGATTGTGATGATGTTGCACAAAAAGACTTTAAAGCAAATGGCAGTTTTATTTCAGTTGCATCAACTTCAGGTATCAAAACTCCATCGACAGTAAACTTTCTAAGAAAAGCAAGCACATCTTCAGAAAAAAAGATGGGCAAAGACATGGCTTCTCCCCAAGAGTCATTGCTTATTTTTGACTGTAAGTATAATCAATATAACTCCAATTTTAAGATTTTAAAAACATACACTTAGGTAACACTTACTCGTCTTAGGTAAAAATCAGCATCAATAAATTAATATTCTAATCTATAGTGAAACCATCTGATAATATAATCAGATTACTCTTGCCAAGTGGATATATTCCTTTGGCTGTTACTAGTGTGAATAAAATCTTTGGTTGTTAAAGTGATCAGCAATACATTTAATACTTAATCAATTTGTAAACAGATACATTTAGTGTAAAATAGAACATAGGATGTAATACAATTCATGTTATAAATAAAAGGATACAATAAAGATAATTTAAATTGAATGTTTTTTTTCCTACATAGAATGGGAGATTAGTTTCTGATGAGCTCTGCTTTAAATTTCTGGTACTTTGTGAAGCAATCATCATTGTACCAAATTGTAGGCTACTTGATAATGAAAGTTTAGGTCGCAAATAGCAAATAAAGAGGTATTGCAATATGTGGACATGGGCAAGAGATATTCTGCAATAGTACAATCGTATTCATGTCTCTGGCTTATGAGAAGAGGTTATGAATGTACTTTTAACCAGCAATTAATTTTATTTAAAAAAAAAAGAAATAGTATTCTTAGTCATGGTCAGTGTGATTGAGATTTTTTGTTGGTAAATGTACTGAAATCGGGAAAAAATTAGTTATTAGATTTCCAATTTTACCCAAATGCATATTAGGAAAAGTTGGCTCAAAAGGCTGATTGCATCATGTGTCATGTAAAACCTTAAATTATCTTTTTTTTTTTTATAATTTGATTTGAGTTTTTGTTTAAGGATCTATAAACTTAATTGGGAGATTTCCCCCTCCCCCCTTTTCTAATCTTATTTTTTTAATGATTCTAAAATTGTGAGTAATATTGTATCTTTTAAATTTTGCAGCAGATGATGATGATTTACCCGACATTCCCCCTTTTGTGCCTGAGACCAAGTCTGGTAAGGAGTCTCATCAATTTATTAATTTTCTTTCCCTTGTGCACTTTGATCTGTCACGGATTTAAGTACTGCAAAATATGTTGAGCATCTTTCAAAATGGATGATATTTTCACTTCGTAAATATGTACATTTTCAGAAGTGAGTTCTCTTTCTTGCCATTTTTGCTATCTCCAGTGCTTTTTTTGTTCCACTTATATTTTCGTACTTTTTCTTTTTGGATCAAGATTGAAAATGTTTTTTTTTTTGCAGCTTAATATTTGTGTGTGCTGAAAATGATCTAAAAAGTCTTTGTCCCAAGGTTACATAACAGAACTTTGATTTAAAACTTGTGTTATTCCTAACGTAACACTGAGATTAGTTTCCTGATGCTTCTCTTGGATTAGAAAAAAAAGGTTTAGGACAGAGCCAATGACGGATTAGAAGTAATATACGTTTTCTTTCTCCCTATTTGTTATTCAGTTTGCACCTTTGCCAAGCTTGGTTCAGACTATGATGCAGGAACAGGAAGAGCTAAAACCGCCGGTCCCAGAGGGTCTTTGATTATCTGCCCCCTCAGCGTCATCAGCAACTGGGTGGTGAGCTGTTTTAGTTTTGTATAATGTAACTTAAATTATGGCAATGGACACAAATGTGATGGGACAGGTAAAACCAAGACACATGGTGAAAATTTGCCTTGCAGGTTGTTGTTTTTTTTTGGTGCATTTTATATTCTCCTGGGGTTTTTGAACAGTATGCACTTTAAATTTTTCAAATTGATTAATTATAACCTGAGATATTGCGTTTTAAAGACAGAAAATCGCTAAAAACAGAAACTAAGAAAATAGCATTTAAGGTTTATCGCCTTTATTTCATGCAAAATTTCCATGGAAAGCATTCAGAAACATAATTATCACCGGAATTATATAATTATATATATATAGCAAAGAGGAAACATGTAATGGGCGTGAAAAAAAGATTTTGCACATAGTGTTTGTAAAATTAATGCAATGTGAGATAATAGCCTTCCGCATGACCAAAGAACTTTCGGATGTAAGCTCTTATTAAAGAAAAAATGTATGCCATCCTTCCTGGGGAAATAGTAATCTCTTGTCCTGGGAGAAGGGTTGTTGTCAGTATAAGATTTTGTTATAGTGTTCTGGCACTAGGATTGGGGCAGAAAAAAAAAAAACAGCAGGGGAAGAAAGGAAAGAGAAGGGGATAGTAAAATGTACGATTAAAAATAAATAGATAGATAGCATGGCTCAATTGCATGGCACCTGACCTGGGTTTTTGCCGTATATCTCGATTGTAATTAGAGAGACTTTCTGCATGGCCCATCACAAATCATTTGTTAAATTGAAAAATAGAAAAGGTTTAAACAATCTTAGTGAATCTGATAAAAAACACTTCCTCTCAAGCTAAATTTTATGGCAAGGGCTAAAAAAAGACCTAAAAAGTTTTCCAATTTAAATACAATAGAAGTTTTGCAAGTATATATGCATTTCTCCTTTGAAATTGTATGTAATTTCCAAATATCCACTTTGACTATTAAAATGTGGGAATCCACAGAGACGGTACAAAAAAAAGGCATGAGATAAGGGTTAATGATATGAGATAAGATGAAATAGTTAGTACTAAGTAAAATAATATGGTAAAATTTGCACATTTTTTCGCATTTTTCTGACCATTATTTCCCTCGTTTTCTCTGTTCTGACCAACATGAGACTGTCTAGTGCTGCGTAGTGAAATGGTGAAGATTGGGAAAAATAATTTAACTGTTATTCATTTTTTTTTCTTCTGTTGTACTTTTAAAGGGTCAGTTTGAAGAACATGTGCATCCACAAGTGCACTTCAGTCTGTATGTTTACTATGGTGGGTGTCGTAAAAAAGACATTCAACTGCTCCGTCAACAAGATGTTGTGATTACTACATACTCAACCCTTGCAGCTGATTTCAAGGTAAGAATGTGTTAAAAATATTTTGCATGTTCGGTCATCTGTTACATTGATTTTGCTTTTACCAAAAATGAAATGCATATGATACCTTGTTTTGAAAAGTACAAAGACATTTTTTTTTACCAAAAATGAAAGGCATATATTTAGATGTGTGCTAGAGGGACTATCAGACCTGCCTACTTGTACCGATTTGATCGGTACGTACCGATTTTCGTCGTCAATCCCGATTTCCCGATTTCCACGGAAATGTACCGATTTTTCAAACTGTGAAGATATTCAGCATAGCAGCGCGATCGCCGATTTTTTTTTTTTCAATATCTGCCTCTGTTCGCTGCTCATCAAGAAACCCAAGACTAGCCCGTTTCTGCGCCGGCAGAAAGCTCATGACCCGCACCTAGTACAATTCATCCGAGTCCGTCTTGTCGCCGTATTTTGTCATAGGCCTAGCTAGGGACATGCGCTCTTTATCGAAGCCTATTCTCTTATATCTTAGTGTCTGAGATGATCGAAAGGGTACTGAAAGTACACCTCCACAAGCTGCCAACCCGTACGCTTCGCTATTTTTCGTTAAATTTTCTACCCAAATACGCCGATACGTTAAAAAAAAAATTTTTTTTGTTTTTGTTTTTTTGTATTGCAATATTGAGGCAGAAGCACTATACATCTATAGTGTGTATAGACACTCCCTATACACATGTATTGAGTACATGTATCATGATTAACACTGATACAATTAATAGATAAAAACTGCTTTTGTACCTATTTTTCCTGAAAAATACCTATTTTTTGCTATGGAAGTACCTAAATGGGACTTTTTCAAGTAGGCAGGCCTGAATTTTGTTGCTTATTTTTGTTTTTTTTGGTTATCTGTTATATTGATTTTGGTTTTACCAAAAATGAAATGCATATGATACCTTGTTTTGAAAAGTACAAAGACATTTTTTTTTACCAAAAATGAAAGGCATATATTTCTTTGTTTTCAAAAGTTCAAAGGGCTTTATCTTTATCTTGTTAAGATTTTAATTTTTTTTTTAAAAGTAAGTTGTAAAGAGATTGATATGTAGCATAGTGTGAAGGTTGTCATTCAGTGAAAATAACAGAATTTTACATTTTTTTTTATCCATCTATTTTCTCACAAAGAGTGTGAAGAAAAGCCCTCTTCACCAAGTTGAATGGTTGCGCATCGTCTTAGATGAGGGTCACATCATCAGAAATCCAGCCTCTCTACAAGCTAAAGCTGTCTATCAGCTCAACGCCAGACGCAAATGGGTCATCACAGGTGAGATCTGGTTTGATTTTATCTCTTATGTACGAAGATGTCAGTTGCAGCACCATCTCTGCTTCGTTTAAAAAAAAATTAGGAATTCAAGTTTCCCATGGCATAGTATGAGAAATGAATAATAGCTTTAATAAAATTATTCAAACCACAGATTTTAATTAACTAAGATTGAGAATTGTTACTCTATTGAGTGTGGTCTGATAATCCTCAGAGTTTTGGGATATGTGCGTTTAAAAAATGAAACAATTTTTTTCTTAGGAAATATAGAACCCGTCCTATGTTCTTTCTTTCCTATCTCTTCTTTTTTCTGTCTTTTGCAAATTTGTGTTGATTTGATGAATAAATAAACATCTCTTTCTCTCTAACATTGCTTTTCTTATGCATATAAGAAAGATTTAAACTAAAGAGACAAAAACGAATTTTTAGAATTCTTCATGTTTAGAATGAAAAGAAAAGCTGAGAGAAACGATGCCGGAGTCTTCTGGTCACACGAAGCTTTAGTATTTAAGCTTTTTACATATTATTAATAAATAATGAAGTGATATTTGCCTCAAAGGACTTATTTAATAGGGAAGACTTGTTTTCTTTCACCCCACCCAGGAACACCCATCCAGAACTCTATGAAGGATCTTTGGTCTCTGGTAAACTTCTTGGGTGTTAAGCCCTTTACTGAAAAAGTCTGGTGGAACCGGACAATTGCTCGTCCTTTGGCCAGGAGAGAATCCAAAGCAATCCAGTGAGTGTCTTTCAAATGCCAATGATGATTCCATGAATTAATTTGAAGCATTTGCTTTTAATTAAAGAACCACGGAAGTAGTAAAGCACTGTATACTGATGTCAAGTTAGCATCTCATAGATTATTTGCTCATGCAAGAAAGAAATTTCATTAAAATATGTTTATTTTGCATATAATGTACATTTTATATGGCTTGTGTGAGATCAGTTTGAATAAGAGTTTAGAATGATCAATTATCACATTTTCTAATACAAGTGAACAGTTATCTAGTAGAACTTGTTGGCTATTCTAAAATCATTGTGGCTTGGCATGTACACTGGGTTAGAGTTACTTTACAGGTTGGGGGTGTCAAAAGATGGGGCTCGAAAATCCAAGACTTGCTTGTCATTGTCTTTAAGTTATTAACCCTTCCATTACCAAGCTTGATACATCCACTTAGTATGTGTCACCCTATTATTATGTCATGATTAATTAGTTCCCTGAAAACTAGCCAATACTGGGCAGTCAGTTTGCTGCAAAATGGTACTTTTTTATATATATATATATATAAAACATTTTTGTGTGTGTGGAATGGACAAACATTGTAGAAAAACTATGGTGGGTGTCGTAAAAAAGACATTCAACTGCTCCGTCAACAAGATGTTGTGATTACTACATACTCAACCCTTGCAGCTGATTTCAAGGTAAGAATGTGTTAAAAATATTTTGCATGTTCTGGTCATCTGTTACATTGATTTTGCTTTTACCAAAAATGAAATGCATATGATACCTTGTTTTGAAAAGTACAAAGACATTTGTTTTGACCATAAATGAAAGGCATATATTTCTTTGTTTTCAAAAGTTCAAAGGCCTTTATCTTTATCTTGTTAAGATTTTAATTTTTTTTTAAAAGTAAGTTGTAAAGAGATTGATATGTAGCATAGTGTGAAGATTGTCATTCAGTGAAAATAACACTAACAGTATTTTACATTTTTTTAATCCATCTATTTTCATACAAAGAGTGTGAAGAAAAGCCCTCTTCACCAAGTTGAATGGTTGCGCATCGTCTTAGATGAGGGTCACATCATCAGAAATCCAGCCTTTTGAAGCATTTGCTTTTAATTAAAGAACCACTGAAGTAGTAAAGCACTGTATATTGATGTCAAGTTAGCATCTCATGGATTATTTGCTCATGCAAGAAAGAAAGTTCAATAAAATAGTGGGTTTATTTTGCATATAATGTACATTTCATATGGCTTGTGTGAGATCAGTTTGAATTAGAATTTAGAATGATCAATTTTCACATTTTCTAATACAAGTGAACAGTTATCTAGTAGAACTTGTTGGCTATTCTAAAATCATTGTGGCTTGGCATGTACACTGGGTTAGAGTTACTTTACAGGTTGGGGGTGTCAAAAGATGGGGCTCGAAAATCCAAGACTTGCTTGTCATTGTCTTTAAGTTATTAACCCTTCCATTACCAAGCTTGATACAGCCACTTAGTATGTGTCACCCTATTATTATGTCATGATTAATTAGTTCCCTGAAAACTAGCCAATACTGGGCAGTCAGTTTGCTGCAAAATGGTACTTTTGTATATATATATATATATATATAAAACATTTTTGTGTGTGTGGAATGGACAAACATTGTAGAAAAAATGAATTTCTTTCTTAATCTTTTATTTTTAGTGGTACTTTTGTAGTTGCTGCTGCAGAATGCTATAAAATGATGGTTTCTGAGATATGAGGCATATTATAGACAAACTAAGAGATTAAGAGCCATAGAATAGCATAGGGAAAGAACATTAAAAAGCATGTAGTGAAAAATAAACATCTTGTTGTAAAAAAACTATCATCATCATCATTATGCATCAGCTACAAGGGGCCGAAACACGTAAAAAGTAAAGAAAAGAAGAAAGAAGGAACCCATAACTTGTACGTTACAAAGGATATCGAAGTCACTAAAATACCTGCTTATTATGCAGATGGTGTTTGTGTGTTATTTGATCAAAATTTAGTTGATATTGTTGCTCATCCCCATCATCATTCCTCCCATACATCCCTTATTTCTGAGCCCTCTTCAGACCAGGACATCATCTGGATTCTCAATATCTATTTCAGCACTAGACATAGTCATGTAGATCTACATTCCTTCTTACTTGTTCAGGAGACACAGCATTTTCTTCAACTTCAGTCTGAATTACTATTGGAAAAGAGCTTTCTAGATTTAAATCTTCTTCATCACCTGAGCTTTCCTGTTCCAAAACTATCTGAAGATCAGAAAGATCAATATCTCTAGCAAGAGATTCTAAATATAAATCTAGATTGAAATGCTTGTTTGTTGCTCTGATCAACTGTTATGACCCTGAACTTTCAGTTATCTTCTACTGAAGTGAACCGATTACGATGAAATAAAAAGCAAAACAAACCGTAACCGATTCTCTGCTATTCTAGAATTTATCCTGGTACTTGGGCATAGCAACACTACCTGTATTACATGGTTACCGTGATCTACTTTCAAATGGAACAATATACGCAGATGGGTTCAGGGTTTGTATTAACTGTGTGAGAACTATATGCAAAGGGTTAAGTGTTTGTAATTTTTGTAATCACCTGTAGAAACAGGGCCATTAAATAAGGTGTGTAAGTTTTTAAATTAAAACACTAAATATAAAAAAGTGATGCATAACTTTGGTAAAACATTAACAAAAAAAATTATCATACTTTTGTAAACGTTTAATCAAAGTTTTCTATATGGTTATAACATTTTAAAAAAGTAAAATAATTATCAGAGTTGATCTTTGAATATGAATTTCCAGTCGTGTGTCCCATCTGATGCGAAGTTTGGCCATGAGACGCACTAAGAATCAGAAACTGAATGGTCGCCCTTTAATTGCATTACCGGAGCGACATGTTTACCTTGAAAAGATCACGTTTGGTGAAGAGGAGAGAGCAGTGTATGAAGCAATGCAAGCAAATGGTCAAATCATAATTGGAAGGTCAGAGTGTTTCTGTAATGTTCCTGATTATAGGTTGTCAATTCCTTTTTTATATAAAAAAAACAACTTTTTTTGGACACATTCACCATTTAAGAATCAATTTTGTTTAGTTTCAATATTTCCTTTATTTTGAAAATCATTATTTTCAACAAAATTTTCACCTAAAATTTAAGAGTCTTGACTTTAAAATTGATGTTGTGATGTCAATTCTATATTTAACAGAATTTTGAAAGATTTCTCCCTTGTGGACAAAATGAAATTAAGGCACATTTTTGTGTTGCTTATTTTTACCTTAATCTCACTTAATCAAACCTTTGTTTAGAGGACAATGTAAATTATTTACCTTTATACTTTCAGAAAATGTATTTAAAGGTGCTATTACACTTTGTATTTATTCAACATACTCACATATAAATGTTGTTTTATGGTACAGATACTTCCGGCAAGGCACTCTGCTTCATCACTATGGTGAAGTTTTGGCCATTTTGACACGTCTGCGACAGTTGTGCTGTCACCCATTGCTAGTGGCCTCTGCTGTAGACAGGATGCTTGAAAACAACCCAGGTCACATGAATGCTCGATCATTTAGCATTTGATAACTAACATTTATTGAATTTTTTGTACAGTTATGGTGTTGTTTGCTGGTTTTTTTTGTTTTTGTTTTTTGTTTATATTTGAGACTTTTTGCCTTTTGAAAATGCACCGTAAGAAACTGATGAATTTGGTATTTTGTCAATGGCTGTATACTATATTCAGTAGCCTCATATGCACACAAGGAATAACTGATTGAAAGTAAAGGACAAAATCACAATTTCAGTTTAATATTTTGTTTTTTTATTAGCTGTTTTTATTAGCTGTGTTTCAAAACTTATTTTGGCTAGACTTATATAAGTGGAAGAATTTTTTATACTGCAAGATCATAACAATACAAAAAAGTTCATTGTGAATATATTTTGATTTGTTTTGTAAAGAATAATCATGTGTTTGTGATTTTAGGCATATTTGTGAATATTTACTTCCCTTACCTAAGTTTCCTATTTTTTTTTTCATGCAGGGGCTGTCATGGAGGCTCCTGAACCAGCAGTAGGTGCAGCGGCGATTCCAGCAGCAGTGGGATCCGCCCCAGCAGCACCCGTGTTCACAGAGGAGGAGCGCCAGCGCCTGATTAACCAGCTGCTGTATGTGCTAGATTCAGGCTCAGACCAAGAATGTGCAATCTGTTTAGACAGTGTGCGGAGGGGAGTCATCACGGCATGTGCACACGTATACTGTCGACCATGCATAGAGGCAGTAATTGAAAATGAGCAGGTTTGTGCATTAAATATGAAAGATGGGGTATTTAGTTTTATTGCTGTTTGTTCACTTTATATGTAACTTTTATAAGTAGATATACTTGATTTGTTTTTATGTTTGCACATGATGCAAGTTTCAGTGTTAAACCTATTTACCCTAAAGAATTCCTGCTGGATTTACTCTGAAATCCGAAGGGCAGGGATATAAATCTAACTTTTTATGATTTTTACACACACACAAACTTTAGTTTAAAAATTCAGGCAAAATCAACTACAAACATAAATGTAATGAAAAAATCTAAAAAGTTGAAAATTGTTTCAATTATTATGTGTATTCATAATTCTTGTGCTTTTCAATGAAAAAAATTTGAAATGAAAAAAGTATTGTTTTTCCCCTCACTGACTTTAGATCTACACTATCAGTGCTTTTACTGCCTCCTATAAGCTTGTCAAAGTCCTGGTTTAAAAGTTCAGTCTAAATCTTTGTCACTGTCATCAAAACTGTCATTAGCTGTGTCTAGATTTAGGGTTATCGATCAATGATTGCTTGAAGTCAAGTTGAAAGCCATCTTGACTGATTGTTGATGTCAGTCAAAGTGGAACTTTACAAAATCACTGGAGACAAAGTTTCAGTCCGATCTCTATACTTTCTGTTTTGTTTTGAAGCTCTTCTGCTTTAGGAAGTTGTAACATCTTCGCACAGTCCTAGCAGTAAAAAACTCACTACACAGTCTACAATGAGGTAGTATCCGTAGTCCCATCTTAGTCGCATCCGTTCGCATCATGGTAGAACACCGGCTTTCGCCTCAAAAGGTCCACGTTTGAGTGCTGGCGATTTCGCTCTCTACTGGTTTGGTCGGTGTCAGTTTAATGTGACCGGCTAAGACAGAATTCATGGCATCCCCGCCCTGTCTCGTGTGGCAGCACATAAAATTGTCAGACGTGAGTCTTGGAACCTTTCCACAATATAGCCTATATAGTGCTGATGTTGGACGTTAAACCGACTCAACATCAACCACAGTGTCTTTAATATGTATTTTTCTCAACTGGTCTCATTAGGGTAAATAGGGTTAAACAGGTCCAAGCTTGCCTAGCCTTTTATTTTGTCATAAGGGATTACATGGCAATCTTCCAAGGATAGTTTGATGATGACCATTTACCCAAATGAATTGTTAGAGAAACTTACAGAAAAAAGAACTAAAATAACTTCTCAGCTTCAGAAACTAATTTAGTTGCAGAAATAAATATGTAAAGTCATGATATTTTTTAGTGTTAATATTTCCTGATCTTTTTCTCCTAGCCAAACCCAAAATGCCCATTATGCCGAAGTGATCTTAGCAAAGACCAGCTAATCGAGGCCCCAGCTGAGGAAAGAAAGGAGGGAGAAGGTCAGAACGACAGTGGAAATGATGGAAAATCAGCAGATGAGGCAGACGCAGATAAGGCGTGGCCCACCCCAGAAGCATGGCAGTCCAGTGCTAAGGTAGATAGAAGCAGATGGTAGATGGTTTGACCGAGATCTAGACCTAGTGATTTAGGATACAGTTCCTGGCATGTTAGAATTCTTAAATTTTGTTTTGATTTGTAGTATTATTAGGCTTACAATTAATTACAAATTTTATGTCTTTACACTTTTCCCCATAAGGTCTTGTTATTTATTTTAAAGTATTACATCTGGAAGATGGTGAATATAAAAACATGACAATTTTTTTTATTTTATGCCCTCTTCATTTTAGAATAAATTAAAAGATTTTAAAGCAATGAATCACAATGCAAATATGTGATCCCTATGATTTAGATTGACGCCCTGATGAAAGCTCTGACGCAGTTGCGGCAAGAAGACTCTAAGGTTAAGAGCATCATTGTTTCACAGTTTACCTCCTTACTGGATCTCATTGAGATTCCCCTCGGGTGAGTCATTGAATGGATAATTTAGGACTAAGCTTGACAATACAGTACTTTGGTACAGACCTACCATTCATTCCTATTTAATCAGAATCATGCCAATTTTTCCCCGAAAATTGGTTCGATTCCAATTTTCCTATTTTTTTAAAGGATTCTGATTTTTTGTAAAGACTCAAACTTTTCATTTCCAAGAAAAAATCCAACTCAGACTCATCTCAAAGCCTTCAAAATTAAGTCTATCTAGTCTAGGTCTAGCTTTGTAAGACCAATTTTTTCATCTTTGTCCTCTAAGTCAGTATCAGATTTCTGGCAGACGTTCCCTCAGGATCCACTCTACACGTACCCATAGTTTTGAGAGCTTATGAGACATTGTTATTAGTATTACCCACATCTTTCCAACTCGTCTTTGTTTCTAGGTGAAGACCACATGACTTAAATCCACAAAGTCATGTACATGTAATTTTAGTAGCCTGCGAGTAAAAGAACTCTTTGATGAGATCTATAATGCATTTACCAATAAATTCTTCTGAAGAAATCGTTAGTAATGCCTTTTGGGATAACTTGGGTTATTAATCGGTACATATTTATCATTCTATGCAGTGTGAGCTTTCTTTGATAACAAGGGATAGCCGGAAGTTTTTTCAAAGAAAACAATAGAGGGATGGGGATTTGATGCCCGTGCATGCTTAGCAGCTGAGTCTGTTTCAGTTGTCTCAGAATTACCCATGTCCGCGAAACTGAAAGTAAATAAGCTTACATAAAAAAACTAGTGAAAGGGTTTAAGGGAAGTAGGGAGAAAAAGTGGTGGCATGGTTTGAATAGTCACTCTCTCTCTCTCTCTCTCTCTCTCTCTCTCTCTCTCTCTCTCTCTCTCTCTCTCTCTCCCTCTCTCACGTACACACACATGCACACACAAGGGTTAGAGAGGGGTGGGGGTTGAGCAGCCACTAACTGATTAAATTAAAAAAAAAACAATCAAAAACGAACTTGTTTGGGACAAATGTTTTCACTGCATAGTTAGATCTAGACTTAGAATCTATCGATTCTATATGTGACGTTGATTCGATGAAGTTGCTCCCTGTTGTAGGTCAATTGTTAAATATTTTATAATTCACGTAGACTCGGACATACTATCTTATCAACATTAATGAAATAAAGATTACTAGAAATCCTTTGTAGAAACACAATAATTTAACTTTGTTGGTAAACGCCGTGTCTGAGGGTTAAGTATACAACTTAAGAATGTTTTGATCTAATTTATTACTTGATAATTTTTTAGATCTATAATGGATCTCAGTAACAGCGCTCACTGTCACAAAATGTTACAACACGATCAGAAGTATAAACAAAAACCCATCAATCAATCTCCTTTCACTACCACGCTCTTCTCTTTTATACAGAAAGCACAGATCTTCTCTTGAAATCTATAGGTCTAGAAAGCCGGAGAAAGGTCCAGAATCTTAGCATACATAACTATTATATAACACTACATGCCAGTCTCACAATCCAATGCCTCTTCCTTGTGTGCGCACTATTTTAGGGAACTTCCAAAAGTTTGCATAGGTAAAAGCTATTATTTTGAAACGGAAGATGTGTAGATCAATACAAAAAAGGTGCTAGCACAAGAGCGTATCAACCCTTACAACATGTGTACGTGTGCGAGCTGGTGGGTAAACGCTAATTAAACTTCGAGTAGTTTCTAGTACGTAACGTTGATTCGATGAACACCACTACATGTATGTAGTAGCCTAATGGTAAAATAGAATAAGGATAGTTAAAAATAGAGAAAAACTAAAACAAAAATATTCTGTGCAGACATTAAGCACTGCAAAGAGCTTTTCTGAAAATGTAGTTTCAAGGCTTGTTCTTGCAAGTAAATGACTCAAGTAAGGCTCCTGAAATGGATGCTCTGTGGCACTGATTTTTTTTAGCACCCCACATTAACATTTTGTGTAAAAAGATAACTTTCAAATATTGTGAAACAGACTATGCCAAGATGGCAATCTTCAGATAAGTTCTTGCATTTATGGTTGGACCGGGTTTTGATGCAAAATTTCTTATTGTATTTGGTAATTAATTCCAATATGGGAGTGGGTCCTTGAACACATCACAACACCAGGCCCTTTTCCTGAAACCTCATGGGTTGTGGCTGGAGGGGTGTTAATTGAGGGAGGTGGGGGGAGTAGGCATAGTATCAGTGGCAAGGGTGGAGAAGTAATAATACATCAGCAAGAATAGATGGAAGTTGAGTAAAAGTCATTATAATGATAATAATGGTTGGTTCAGCCAAAATAGGAAAAAAAACACAACCAGAAATATAGCTCTAACAGTAGTTAGGACAAGGAAGGGGGTTATAGATAGGCACATCTGAGTGAGTGTGAATGAGAAAAAGGGGGAACCGGGTTTCAGTCGAACGGAAAGAGGAAGCTGGAAGTCGCTCATCTCCAGGAGAACAGGCCAGATACGCTCCTGTAGGGTAGACCGTGTGCCCCTGTCACCCTTGCCTTTGGAGATTACCTCTTTATGCTTTTCATTCGGAATGGTTGGGGGTGCCATAAAAGAGTGTTGTGAACTTGGATTTTGGCCAGACTTGACAAAGTGGTCCTGGTCACTTAGTTAAGTGTGAGCGCCTTTTTCATGGTCAAGTCAGTTGAGGAGTTGTAGATTCTATGTCTGAATGCGAGGTTTGTCCTTTTTAGATATCCAATTTGGATTCTCTTTCTCTTGTATATTTCCTAAGAACTAGTTATAAGATTTCTAGATCTAGATCTAGATCTAAATTTAGATCAAGATCTAGATCTCTAGATTGGATGTAGACCTAGATCTAGATTGGATCTAGCTCTTTATTTATATAGAAATAGTCTCTAGGCTTACCTGCTTTTTTTAAAGCCTCAAAATTTTGCCTGATACTTCTCAAATGCTTCTTCTCATACTCGGTCATGGATGCTAATTCTTGAGCGCTAAAGAATTCATTTATAGAATCGGGCAAGCTGCTAAAATCAATGGTAGACCATTCATCTACCACTTCCATTGTGCAGGTTATGAAAAGAAATGTAGCCTGGAGATCCTAATCTAGATCTATATCATGTAATCAAGATCTAGATCTCTTGCTATAGAGAATTTAAGCTATATTTTTTTTAAGATAATCAAATTGGAACAAATTAACTCTCTAATTTAGCATGGAGCTTCCAACATCGGATCAGTGCATCCGTGATCTTGTTATAATTATTCGCTTGTAGCCTATAAGCTTAATCTACACCAAAACTATGCTACTCGGCTAGCAGACGACCAGTTAACAATTTTTGCAAAGTGCAAACTTCCGCTGCCAGATTTCAAATTGAGTGACGATTGTCTTGCCTGAAAAACAAGAGGCTATAAGCTTAAAGGCCAAAATTAGATTCAAAGTAATCTGTTCTTATAAAAGACTAGCTTCCACTCCCATTGTACAAAATTAATTAGTTATAAAGAATGTGTATCAACAACTACGATGTTTCCATCTTTTTTTCTTTCTGAGCGTATGATAGCCGTCACAGTCAATCGAATTTGATCTAGGTCTCGGGATCATTGTGCGATAACATTGCATTAGACCAAATGCGGTGTGTTCATTATTTTTGCTAGTTTTTGTTTTTAATTTTGTTTTGTTTTTGTTTTTGATTGTTTTTGCGGATGGAAAAAAGGAGGGAAAAAAAGGGGGGGGGTTCTAAGCGCAATTGAAAAAAGGAATTTTCAATAATGCCATTTCATTAATATTGCCACTCAGAGACAAATATATAATTATCTATTTGCAGTGACTCCAAAATTACACAAGTCGTGGAATAGATAAAGCTTTTCTGTGAAACTATTTCATTGACTAATTATACGAAGTTAAGAAATTTTATATAGATCGATTTTTGAATTGACTGTGTATGCTAAATAAACTAAAAAGAAAAAGACAAAACTCTATTCAAAACTTGTTCTAACTATGGTATTATTATTGTACTTATCGATAGATCATTGTTATCCTTATTATAAAATAAAAATTAAATTTAATTTAAAAAAAAAAGAATGAAACAAAAACAAATAACAACAAAAAGCAAATAGCAACCTTGGTCAACCTGATGACTTGGCATTCTATTTTTAAAAGCCTTAATCACGAGCTATCGTAATGTTCTTCGTTATGACCTTTTTGATAAAAGTTACCCACACTTGTGTTTTAGTGCACCCAAATGAATAGGTCAACATTTCGTCACTTCCGTCGTATAAAGTTCTATCTCATTTCTAAGATTCTGTAAATATTTACTATTCAACTCTTTTTAGAAATGATACAGGACTCTTTATGAGGTGACAATGTCGGGCGGGATGGATATAAAGAGATGCGACTTGGTTTCTTAATATCTATGGTAACCAGAAAGGCTTTATTGTAGGCAGATCCCAAGACTGAAGTCTGACAACTTTACATGTATCCGCACATTATTATGTAACCAATGATCCGCACAAGACAGCAAGGCTTGTGTTGACAATTTACATACTACCACACACGGGAGACAACCTGGCAAAAGCGGTAAAGTGTGTTTCTCCCGATCGGTCAAAAGTTTACAAAACTATCACATTTTGTCCACTTATGGTTGGGTCGGTGCCAGTATAATGAGTCCGGTTGGGACAGGAGTCCATGTCTCCACGCCCTGTCTGAAGTGCGACAGCACGTAACATTGTCATGGTCAGTCTTTTTGGGCCTTATCACAATGGTACCCTATTTAGTACTGACGTCAGACGTGATGCAACCAACTAAACTCAACTCAGGACTCCTGTCTCAGCCGGTCACATTATACTGCCACTGACCAAACAAGGGAGGGAGAGAGAGAGAGAGAGAGAGAGAGAGAGAGAGAGAGAGAGAGAGAGAGAGAGAGAGAGAGGGAGGGAGAGAGAGATGACAGGCAGACATACAGAGATAGAGATAGAAGGGCAGAAAGACAGACAGGGATAGAGAGAAAAAGACAGGGGCGGAGGCAGATACATAGATGCTCGATGGGACGAAGGGAGAGAAAATCTTAAGAACATATTTTAAAAAAACTTTTAAATAGTGTAAAAGACATTTAAAAACTACGCAAACTTCTTCACGAATACTGAAGAATTAATTAATGAGCAGAATTTATCAGAAGGAAAATTAACTATTTTTCCCCTTCCTTCTTATTTTTACTCCGAAATAGATGGAAAGAAAATTAGGTTATGTCTTGACACAGTCATGATAGATTTCCAAAAGGCAGCTGTGTACCCTGAATAAAATAAATTACGTGTGGGTCCAATTTCAATGCTTTATTATTTTGGTTGTATATACCATTTTCCTTTGTTAAAGATGCGTGAATGTCATAGAAAATGCTTTAGGCAAAGACTGTTAAAATTCACCACTGGCAGCTTGTTATGACCAGTGACACTCTATTAATAAACTAGAATGATAATCTAGACAACGCGTTGGCCATGAGACACACAGGAAGTTGTCGCCAGTGGAGATTGGAACCTCATTCTCAGCTCTACGCTTGCGACGAACCTTAATCTGTCTATTTTCTGTTGCATACTTTGGAATAGTGTTTGAGAAAACACGTCTGTATGGCAAGTGCCACAGTGATCTTTCTAATTTTCCATATTATAATAAATACATTTTTGTGGTAAGAATAACAGTGTTCTTTTTTTATATCAGAACCAAAATAAGATAAAACCCACACATTTGTGCCCTATCAGCCAAAAAAATAGCATAATAACCAATTCTACATCTACGTTTGCCCAATCAGCCGAAACAATAGCATTATAACCAATTCTACCTCTACGTCATATTAATTGTCTACAAATATTGGTTTCTTTGACTCTAATTGAACATTTTGCATACTTTGGTGATATTATCTACTCTACCTTTAGTACTAATTTGAAAAACCTTGTTATGTGTGTTTGAATTTAAGTATCAAAGTTGTGCAGATTTTCTTTCATAACTACTTTTAACAAGAGCGACTTGCAGTATTAATTTTCTAAGGTCGTAAGTATAACCTCGTGGTAAGTTACAACTCGTCTTAAAAATCTTATTCCCATTCTTAAAACGAGTTGTAAGCTATCGTGAAGCTATAATTACGATCTCTAGCTTTCACTATTGATTTCAACGTAGGGAGCACGGTGGTCCTTGGGTAGAACATCGCCTTCCAACGCAAAAGGTCCGTGGCTCGAGCCCTGGTTATTTCGCTCCCTACTGGTTGGGTAGGTGCCAGTTTAATGTTACCGGTTGAGACAGGAGTCATGGTTTGTGGCAGCACAACAAATTGTCAGACGTTAGTCTTGGGGCCCGTCCACAATATCGTCTTTAGAATTATGCTGGTGATATTGGACGTTAAACCAACTCAACTTAAACGTAGAATGCCATTTACAGGCATTCCCTTTGCAAACTTGCACATAACGGCTTAGCGAAATAAATATTTTTATAAAGTGTCCGTTCAAAAGAATATAAATAATTATTGAAGTGATTGTTTCTTTGTGTGTTGTTTCTATAATTAGATCGCACAGTAGTTGTACTTTCTGAACAAAGCGACTTTATTTGTATAATGCCTTATCTACTTTCTAAAGTAATAAAAAAAGAGATTACATTTTAGAAATAAGATAGTACAATTGAGGTAAAGCTGTTTCTTTTGTTTTTAATTTGTGCGTTTGACAATAAATAAATCAAATAATTATATTTGCAAATAAAGGAAGGAAGAAAGAAAAGACACCTCTCTTTTAATTATGTATAGTTTAATATCATGATGTCCAGAAAGTAAAGTTTAACTTTTTCACAACTTATAAATACAATATTGTCCCTTTGATCTACATACTGATATACAAATTCAACTGATTTAAAAGTCTCAACGCAACGATTATGGTGTGCATGTAAGATGAAAGCCCAAAAGTTCAATATTTTACATCAAGTAATATTATTAACAACAACAAAAGCTGTTTAAATATCTTTGTTGCGCCTTTATTGTATGTTGTATACGTTCGAGCACTGTAATATCCTAGTCTTATCGCATGCCTGCTAGATGACTGTAGCTACTTGACATCTCAGTTATATATTGCACGAGTTAAGTTGTGTTGCTTTAACATACCACATAACGTCAGAACTATATAGACTATATTGTGGAAGGGACCCAAGACTGACGTCTGATAATTTCTGTGCTGTCACGCACGAGGCAGGACGGGGAGTCTCAGCCGGCCACATTATACTTCTAACCAGTTACAGGGGACGAAGTCGGACAGACACATTTGTTGATCAATCGTTGGATTCGAACCGCGGACCTTCCTATCTCAAGACCACTTCAGCTAGTTCACCCCTGTTTGTTGCGCTGTATCATTTCTAAAGTGCTCTAAATCTTTAGTATTTTGAGATAGAGCTTTATACAGTTGAGGCCACGACATCTATAGAGCAATTAAAATCAAACAAATGACAGAGATGGTGTATATCCATCTGGGACCATGTCATCGTATAGACTCTTGCAACGATACTGGACAGACAGTTATAGTTGAAGAGAGATGTTTGCCTTCTCATATATGCATCACTATCTTTTTCTCCCGCTCTCATTCTCATTGTCGCTCTCTCAATTGCTTCTGTCTGTCTGTCTGTATGTATGCCCTCCCGCCCCCTTTCTTTTTGTCCCTCTATCCCCCCTCTTTCTCCATCTATCTCTTTTCCCCCTCTCTTTCGCTTTATTACCCTCTCTTTCCATCTGTCCCCTATCTCTTTCCGGCCATCTGTGGAATCCATCACTTTTTAGGGTACTCTTTGGCCATCTGTGGAATCCATCACTTTTTAGGGTACTCTTTGGCCATCTGTGGAATCCATCATTGTTTAGGACACTCTTTGGCAATCTATGGAATCTATCACTGTTTGGGGTACTCTTTGGCAATCTATGGAATCCATCACTGTTTAGGGTAGGCTACTCTTTGGCAATCTGTGGAATCCATCACTGTTTAGGACACTCTTTGGCAATCTGTGGAATCCATCACTGTTTAGGACACTCTTTGGCAATCTGTGGAATCCATCATTGTTTAGGATACTCTTTGGCGATCTGTGGAATCCATCACTGTTTTAGACACTCTTTGGCAATCTGTGGAATCCATCACTGATTAGGATACTGTTTTGCAATCTGTGGAATACATCACTGTTTAGGATACTCTTTGGCAATCTGTGGAATCCATCACTTTTTAGGGTACTCTTTGGCCATCTGTGGAATCCATCACTTTTTAGGGTACTCTTTGGCCATCTGTGGAGTCCATCACTGTTTAGGACACTCTAAGGCAATCTCTGGAATCCATAACTGTTTGGGGTACTCTTTGGCAATCTATGGAATCCATCACTGTTTAGGGTAGGCTGCTCTTTGGCAATATGTGGAATCCATCACTGTTTAGGGTAGGCTACTCTTTGGCAATCTGTAGAATCCATCCCTGTTTAGGACACTCTTTGGCAATCTAGTAGGCTCTAAATCTAATCTAGGTGAACGTTTCTATCCTATAAGGACCAATGTTTATTGTTGAGCCTGATGTTCTAACAAGGAAACGGGTTTAGTGGCTCATAAACTGGGCAAAATAAGGATTATCCCATGTTGAACTTAGCAACACACAGACAATTCTGTTAGAGCGTGGAGATGATATGGAATTTACTGACTTCTCTGACAAACTTAAACATGAATTTTGCCGATACATGTAAACAGTAGACAGCTGCGATTTAATGATGTATGTATCTATTATGACTTCGTTGATCCACGTAGGGATGATATTTATAGATCTTGACTTCCCTAATCCATATGGATTAAATACACATCAGTAAATAAATGATGCAGCTTGTGTCTCCATTGTAACCCTTTTCAGTCCGTGCTGATGTTGTCTCAGTTTGGCTCAATCGTCGTCAGGTAGGCCTGGGTTGAATTTCGGGGGCCCATCCGGGTGATTCAAATTGTACGTCTCTGAAGGAAGACAGAAAAGAGGAAAAGAGAAATATCTTTAATATTTTGCCAAAATAAGGAGGATCCTTTGGCATCTGGGCATTCATTACCTCCACGAACACGTAAAAATATCTAAGTAAAGTTGATGGACATGAAAGTGATGAAAGGCGTCATTAATATGGTCCAATTAAATCTTTTGACACACATGAATATACAATGATATAACTCAGTTGGTTTAGCTCGGAACTTCAAGTTTAGAGTCCTTGGTTCATATCTCAATCATCGCATCTCTATTGGTTGTGTCAGTGTAACTAAAAATACATTTGCCTTAGTATATAGTTTGTTTGAGCTTGAATCTACAAGTTTAGAGTCCCTGATTCAAATTCCAATCAGAAGCTCTGTTCCCTACTGGCTGTGTCAGTGTTACTAAAAAATAACACTTTATTATCTAGATAGATTAAACTTGGGGCTTAACATCTATAACCCCGGATCCAAACCCGATAGGACGGCTCTGTTACCTACTGCTTAGGTGGGTGTCACTATAAATATAAAAATGATCGCCTGGATTAGAGGTCCTGAGGCCCCCGTTCTCTCTCTGGGTGAAAGCAAATAAATATTTCAGACGTTCATATTGGATCGTTTCCACAAGACAGACTATGCGTAGTTGCTGATGGTAGTCGTTAATAATAATAAATATTTCAATAGATGTTAACCAAGACACCTCATCGACCACTCAATATACCAACCAGCTCCTCACAAACCAGTCACCAACCCACCAACAAACCAGCCACAAAACCGTCATACTATTATTTTACTATGAGTCCAACCGCCCAACCAACAAACCAACCATCCAAAACAAACCCATGCAACCAACCCACGCAACCAACCCACCATCCAACCAACCAACCAACCTGACATAAAGATGATCCCTCTGGCCAGAACAACCAACAAAAACCGCCTGTGTCAGTCATACTATTATTTTACTATGAGTCCAACTGTCCAAACAACCAACCCACCATCTAACGAACCAACTCACCGGACATAAAGATGATTCTTCCAGCCAGACTGACCAACATAACCGCCAGCGTGGACACAGAATCGGTCTCGCCTCCCAAACCACGAACCATCCAACCCACACAACCCACCATCCAACCAACCAACTCACCGGACATAAAGATGATTCTTCCAGCCAGACTGACTAACATAACCGCCAGAGTGAGCCAGACTATGAGTCCAACCGCCCAACCAACAAACCAACGAACCAATCAACCAATCAATTGACCTGACATGAAGATGATTACTACAGCCAGACTGACCAACAAAACTGCCAGAGTGAGCCAGACTATGAGTTTTCCAGCGTGCACACTGAACTGGTCTCGCCTCCCAAACCACAAACCATCCAACCACCCAACCACCAACGAATCATCCCACCAACCAACTCACCATCCAACCAACCAACTCACCGGACATAAAGGTGATTCCTTTTGTCAGAATGACCAACGAAACCGTCAGAACGAGCCATACTATTATTTTGCTATGAGTCCAACTGCCCAACCAACCAACCCACGCAATCAACCCACCATCCAACCAACCAACCGGACATAAAGATGATTCCTCCAGCCAGACTGACCAACATAACTTCCAGAGTGAGCCAGACGATGAGTTTTCCAGCGTGGACATTGAATCGGTCTCGCCTCTCAAACCACGAACCATCCAACCACCCAACCACCAACGAATCATCCCACCAACCAACCCACCATCCAAACAACCAATCAACTCACCAACCAACCCACCATCCAACCAACGAATCATCCCACCAACCAACCCACCATCCAACCAACCAATCAACTCACCAGACATACCGATGATTTCTCCGGCTAGGCTAACCAACAAAACCGCCTGAGTCAGCCAGACTATTTACTATGATTCCAACCACCCAACCACCAACGAATCATCCCACCAACCAACTCACCATCTAACCAACCAACTCACCGGACATAAAGATGATTCCTCCAGCCAGACTGGCCAACATAACTGCCAGAGTGAGCCAGACTATTATTTCACTATGATTCCAACTGCCCAACCAACAAACCAACCAACCAACCCACGCAACCCACCCACCATCCAACCAACCAACTCACTAACCAACCAACCAACCAACTCACCGGACATGAAGATGATTCCTCCGGCTAGGCTAACCAACAAAACCGCCTGAGTCAGCCAGACTATTTACTATGATTCCAACTGCCCAACCAAACCCATGCAACCAACCCACCTACCAACCAACAAACTCACCGGACATAAAGATGATTCCTCCAGCCAGACTGACCAACAGAACTGCCAGAGTGAGCCAGACGATGAGTTTTCCAGCGTGAACACTGAATCGGTCTCGCCTCTTCCCCGTCATCAGATCTGTGAGGCTGCTATCGCGCCCGTACGGGTGGCTATTGTCGTCATCCTCCACGTCCACGATGGAGTTTTGCCGCATTAGTTGAGCTGACGGACACGTAGTGTTAACATGGTGATTGTAAAATTAGGGCTTTTTTGTTTTGTTTTGTTTTTGTTGTTGTTGTTGTTTTGGTTATTATTAAAGTTGATGATGTTGTACTTGGAAGGGAATACATTTTAATTTGTATCATTTCCTGGGATAAATTCATCACCTTTCGTAGTTCTCTCACACACTTTGCCCGTCTGTCTGTGGGCGTGTCTGTCTGACTGTCTTTGTCTCTCTCCTTCCTTCTCTCTCTCCCTCCTTCCCTGTCTCTCTATTTGTCATTCTCTCTTTCTCTCTCTTATTTCCTTCCCCCCCTCTCCCTCTCTCTTCCTTTCCCTCCCTCTCTCTCTCTCTCTTTCTTTCTCTCTTTCTCTCTCTATCTTTATGTCCACTCTCTTTCAGTCTATATGTCTTTTTCTATCTCTCTTTCTCTCTTTCCTCTATTTCTATCTCTTATTCTCTCTTTATCGCTCCCCTCTCTCTTCTCTTTACCTCATTCTCCTCTCTCTCTCTCAACACTCCCTCTCTCTCTCTCTCTCTCTCTCTCTCTCTCTCTCTTTCTCACTGTAGACCAACAAACCCCATCTACTTACTGACAACATCTGTTAGACTGGGACGCCCTCTTGACCCAGACTTAATCTCTCCTTCAAACGCGGCGTTCTGGTAGCTGAATGGGCTCTAGAGACAAGAGAGAAAGAGAAAGAGAGAGAGAGAGAGAGAGAGAGAAAGAGAGAGAGGGAGAGAGGGAGAAGAGAGAGAGGAAGAGAGAGATAAAGAAAAAGAGAGAGAGAGAGAGAGAGAGAAAGAGAGAAAGAGAGAAAAAAAGAGAGAGAGAGAGAGAGAGAGAGAGAGAGAGAGAGAGAGAGAGAGAGAGAGAGAGAGAGAGAGAGAGAGACAGGCAGAATAACTCCTTCAAACGCGGCGTTCTGGTAGCTGAATGGGCTCTAGAGACAAGAGAAAAAGAGAGAGAGACAGAGAGAGAGGGAGAGAGAAAGAGAGGGGGGGAGAAAAAAAACAAATCACAGGTCTTTAAATACCGGTATCTGGACAAAATCAACACGTTTATATAAGGGAACATTACCTTTTTCTATTGTGAATTTTCTTGTACTGGGTTCGATCCCCGGAGTGAACTAAATTTTATTTTTGTGTGGAGGGGAGGGGGGGGGGGCTCTTTGCGAAACTAGCACAAAAAGGTTTGCTGAGACTCTTAAAACGCTACTGAACTAGTAAAGTGTGGCGAGGAAAGTACACGTAATAAAAACCCATCTCACAACATATTGTGTTTGCTTATTTTACAATAAGTACCCTAACACTTGGGGTTGCGGCGGTCCTGTGGTAGAACATCGGCTTCCGACACAAAGGGTTCGTGGTTCGAGTCCTGGCCGTTTTCGCTCCCTACTGGTTGCTTCGGTGTCAGTTAATTGTGACCGGCTGAGATAAGAGTCATGGCATCCCCACCCTCTCGCGTGTGTGGCAGCACATAAAATTATCAGACGTCAGACTAGGGGCCCCTCTACATTACAGTCTATATAGTGCTGATCTTGGACGTTAAACCAACTCAACTACAACTACGACCCTAACTATAGGTTCTCCTATCCTACACTCAAAGAGCATAGGGCCAACTCGATTTCTTTTTCTTTCACATTAAATGAGTTTAAATTTCGATATAATCAGAATGTTTTAATTATACAACAAAGCTTAATTTTCCCTTTTTCGCTTTAAATTATCGAATTTTAATTTAGGACTTGCCTACGAGATATTTCTCACGTTAATGATTTGGATGAAAAAAAAGAAGAAAAAAACGTGCATACGTATTATTTGTTGCATAGACTTTTTTTTTTAGCTTGCGTCTACTAAATTTCGAAGTAAGAATACGGCCACGGGTCCCAAGATTAATATCTGACAATTTTACACACACCTTGGTATTGATTTTATTGGAAGACACACATCTTGAAGCTCCGGAGTCAGAGACTGATTTAGTCAAGGTCCCTGGTCGGAATCCCACGCTGCTGATTGGTTTAGCACCGGGAATTCCCCGTGTACCAATGCTGGGGAACTGTTGCTTGGTTTCAGGATCCCTTTGACCTGTCTATCGTTGTATGGAGCGTTGGACATCATGATGACCTCACATAGAGAGATCTGTGAAGGCAAAAATAATGATGGGTGGTTAGGACACAGGGTAAAGTACATAGTTGTTGTTGTTTTCTTGCTGTTGTTTTGTTTTTGTTTCTTTTTTTTTGTGGGGGGGGGGGGGGGCGTGTATTATGTCTCAATCGCTCTCTATGTATGTCTCCATCTTTCCACCATTCTCTCTCGCTCTCTGTTTCTGTCTTTTTGTTTATGTGTCTTCTCTCTCTCTCACCCTCTCTCTCCCTCTCTCTCTTGTTCTCTCTCTCTCTCTCTCTCTCTCTCTCTCTCTCTCTCTCTCTCGCTCGCTCTCTCTGTTTTGTGCACATAGGGTAAGAAAGAAACAAGGAAAAAACGGGGAGCGGGAGATAGAGAGATAGGAAGACAGATTGAGAGAGAGAGAAAGGGAGAGACAGAGACAGATAGGCAGGTAGACAGACAGACAGAGAAATAGAGAGAGGCAAAGAGATAGATGGAGACAGATAGGCAGGTAGACAGACAGAGAAAATAGAGAGAGGGCAAAGAGATAGATGGAGAAACAGAGTGAGACAGATAAAAAGATGTAAAAACAGAGGGGGACAGAGAGAGAAGAGATAAACTTCTTAGACTCACATCTTTGAAGGAAGGCTTTTTCTTAGAAACACTTCTTTGTAGTCCCTGTGCCTCTATGTCTAAATGTGTCACGTACAGAAGATCCTAGAAAAATGTTCGGAATCAGTTATGGTAAGATGGGATTTAGGATGAGAGCACATAATAAATTGTATAAATTACACAACACAATACAGAATAGAAAATAGAGAATAGAGAATAGAGAATTTAGAATAATTATACGACAATATAGAAAACAAAATATAGCGTAGATGGAGAAACAAATATAGAATACAGATTACAGCAAAAATACATAAGTCAAAGAACAAAATACAGATACAGAGTACATAATACAGATACAGAGTAGCCTACATAATACATAATATTTAATATAGGTTGCAGAATCCAGATTACAAATACAAAATACAGAATATAGATTTTAGAATACAGGACATATAATACACAATACAGAATAAAGAGAACATTCAAAACAAAAAACAACAACAACAACAACAACAAATCACAAATCAACAGCATACAAATACAAAATACAGAATATAGAATTTAGAATACATAGTTAAGAGAACATAGAAAAAAGTTCTGAGTACAATACAAAATACAGAAAATATAATACAGAATACAGAACACAGAATGCAGTAAACAGAAAATAGAACGCAGAATACAGAATACAAAATACAGAATGCAGAAAATTGGGGAATTCAGTACTATTTCCTCAAAGACAAAAAAAAACATAAGTGAAATGTGTATACATGTAAAATTAAAAAGCTACTTTTCATTTGTTTATTAAAAGCAGTACAAAGAGGGGTCCTTTAAAACAACTTTAACACACAGAATAAAAAAAATGATTATGTGGCTATAGTGGTGGTGGTGGTGAGTGTATTGTTATTTCAATGGAAAAAAGAACTAGTGGGGTCGTGCAACTTGGCAACAACTGCGTATAATGCTTTTAAAGGCGAGTTACAAGCGTACCGGTACGTTGTTATTATTATGCACTGTGGTGGTTAGTGGTAACGGTGATTGTAAAGTATAATGATAATGGGTTTACACTTTTGGTTGCTATTAAGAAAAAGAAAACAATAATTATTCTCTCCTACATCTCCGTATATGGTTTGCACTTTTGAAGGCTATTAAGAAAAAGAAAACAATGATTATTTTTCTCTCCTACATCTCCGTATATCTCGCTTCTCTCTCTCTCTCTCTCTCTCTCTCTCTCTCTCTCTATCTCTCTCTCTCCATCTCTCTCGCTTTCTCCCTGTCCTTTTTTTCTCTCGTCCTATATTTTTTCCTCCCACATTAACCCCTCCCTTTCTCTCTACACATCTCTCTCTCTCTCTCTCTACCTTTCCCCACATCTACGATCTACTCGCTCTTGCCAACTCTCTTCAGTTTTCCCTCTCTCACTCTTCACATCTCTCTGTTCATCTCTCTCCACCTTCTCACCTTCTGTTTCACCTCTTGTCCATCGTTGTTTCGAACAGCCTTAGACTCCCCAGGGCTCTGTCCTGCAGACGCTTTACTACAACCAAGACCATCTGATGCGCTGTCTGCAGACAGGTGAGACAGTTGAGACAGTGCCCCACTAGGTGGCGGTGAAACATCTCCATCCACCTGCTTCTTTTCCTGAAGGGTTTGTGTTCCATTCCCAATTTTGGCCTCGATGGTTTGTTTACCTGTTTGAGAGCCCTGTGGCGCGCTTGGGGAAGGACGACATTGTGGTTGTGGTGGTGAGGATAATGATGATGATGGTGGTGGTTGTGGTAATGGTGGTGGTGATGGTGGTGGTTGTGATAATGGTGGTGATGGTGGTGGTTGTGATAAAGGTGGTGATGGCTGTGGTGTTAGTGGTGATGATGATGATGATGGTGATGATGATGGTGGCGGTAGTGATGATGATGGTGGTAATGTTTGCCGTTGTAGTGCTGGTGGTGCTGGTGGTGATAATGAAGATGATAAAGACGATGATAATGCTGATGATTTCGCTGGTGGTGATTGTAGTGCTGCTGCTGCTGCTGCTGATGTAGATGACGACAATGGATGGTGTGCTGGGTACTCCTCTGCTTTATCTTTATCCTTAACGATTTCCCTTGCATGACCAATTGTCTGAGGCAGAAGTGGCTCGTGACTCGAGTTAACATTGGAAGGAACCTCTTTAGACCTGGGTTGTTCTAAAGATGAATCGTGGGTCCGCAAACCCTCTGGCTCTTTTGGATTGGTATTCTCGCCGACTTCCGGTTTCTCAGCTGACAGTTGTTGATCTGCATGGCAGACCTGAGTCGCCGCCATGTTGACGGAGTTGCTGTGACCGGAAGTACTCTCTGGCACTCGAAGATAAGTAATTGTCTCCATATTTCGTTCCGGTAGAGCTTTGGTGCCAGGAGGAGTAATTATTGGTGTTGACAGTATAATTTCGTTTGTATTTTTATTAGCGGCGGAAGGAGAGACTTTGCCTGGTGTAGAGTTAGGAGACCACGTCTCTTTTGCCTCTCCCGAATATTGCTCTCCCTCCACTCCTAAGAGAAGCCCTCCTGTATCTCTCGCCTCTCTTTCTCCTCCCTCACTACCAGTCTGAAGACACCCTGCCCCTCCCTCCCCTCCCCCTCTAGCCGTGACACGTGAGGAACATGTCGGACTTCCAATTCCAGAGTCGGCGCTCAAGCTTTCGGAAATCTCCGATGTCGTGACAGACAAGGGTAGGTAACCCAAACTCGCTCCGTCCCGGGCTATTTTCTGTCCCGGATGCTCAGTTATCTTGTTTGGTTTACCAGAAGTGGGTCCGGCTGATATCTCAACACCTATATCTTCTAGCTTTACACACGTTATTTTTTCGTTGTTGGCTTTTCTAGGTTTTGATTTAATCAGAGTTGGTCCAGCTGGTATTTGTGTGTCTCTCCCATCAACATCTCGTATTTTCTGATAAGTTGTTTTTTCGTCGCTGCTACTGCTAAGAGCTGTTACTGTTACGGCTTCGACAGATTGTTGGCTACCATCTCTAAGTCTATGAGAAGCTGAATATTTTCTAAAATTAGGTGTATCATCGTTGTCGTGTAGGATGTTCGTCTCTTCTACAGGAGTTGGAATACCACAAGACTCGGAAACCGTGGAATCGGATTGTTTTGTATTTTGGTCAGTTCGTTGCTCTTTGCTACTATCCATATTTGCTGGACTCGAAGAATCGGTTCTGGGAATCGGTTGGTGCATAGCTAGCGGTTCTGAATTCATAGAGTAAGTTCGAAATGAATCCGGCTGTAAGTTGACTGAAAGATGCTCTGTTATGTTTTTCTTTGATGAGGATAAAGACTGTTTCCCTGATCTGAGCTCTTCTGGTGAAGATTGTTCAGGCGAAGCAATAACTTGCTTTGTTCTGGCTGGTTTAGTAGGTGGGAATGCACTGGTCACTTTGGTGGGATTTTCGGACTTTTTCTGAGAATTGCTTGAAGGATCTGATTCTACAGTATTCGATATGCCCGACTGCTCTTTCTCGCGCTCTAACCGTTGCTTGTTTGCGGCCGGTTTGGGCCGATTTGGACACCCACGGGAAGCAACTGGATGAGGAGTTTGTGTTTTTGCTTGCTTGTCTCCCTTGTGAGGCAAAGCGAGCGAATTGCCTACGGCAGGGGATGCTGGAGTTGTATACCCCTTTCTCATAGACGCCAAAGTTTGGCTGACAATGGCATTTCTTACTTGGTCATCACCAAGACCATCATTGTTGAGACCGCTAGTGGATTTTGTTACAGCAGTTTTTGAACCCTCCTGGTTATCCTTAGTGTCCGTATCGCCATCTTTGGTAGGTTTTGTAAGGCCAGTCTTTGAACCATTTGGAAGAACTTTTCTCGTGGCTTGGTCCACCCGAAGTTCTTTGCTTGATCCACCGGAAAGAACAGTAGCTGTCTCCGTGGATTGGGCTACAAGACGCTCCTTACTCCGATGTTCACCGCCTAGTTTTGAAATCCTTCCCGCAATGCTCTCGTTCTCTGCATGGGAAATCACAGTAGATACCGATTCTGTTTTTACGCTAGCTTTTCCTTCCTCGGTATTTTGATCTACTGAAAATTTAGACGATTTTTCCTTGACATTTTCTCCACAAGTGGGTGCTAATTCTTCGTGCGTGCTGCGAAGTTTTGATACCACGGGCTGGGTTTTGATTTTCTTCATGGTGATTAACAGCAATCTTGTATCTCGTACTGATATAACGTCCAATTTGACTAAACTTGGATGGCGAACTGACCAAGATCATATCATTAACTCATGACAGACAGAAATGGAGAGAGTTCACATCAAGGATCGAGAAGCTGCCAATAAGTCACAGACGAAAAACTGGGGCGTGCACCAGTCGTAAGTCAAGTAAGTTAAGTCATGGATGGGTTTTGTAAACCTGGTTAGGTATGCTGGTTCCAACGGTCGATGAAGACTCAAAGAGCGGAGATCTTGTCAGTTGTGTGATCTATGGAGTTTAGAAAGGAGTATTTTTTAAGATAAGATGGTAAGATATGTATACAAAAAATGAAAAGCTTTAACAAACTCAACTTATTCATTTGACACATTAAAAGGCCTCCTAAGATTTTTTTAAAGTTTTGGATAAATCCAACAAAAAATATTTATGTTCTTAATTTTTAAACAAACTGTTAATGTTCTTTGTAGGAGGGATGCTGATGAAGCCAACAACACACAAGCTCTCGTGCAATGGAGTGTAGAAAAAAATATTGTAAGATGATATGGTAAGAAATGTATGGAAAAAGGAAAAACCCCAAGGATATCAACTTCTTTGTTTTGACATACATTACATTAAAAGGTCTGTTTGTTTGGTCCAGGGGTAGAACATCGGCTCCGACGTAAAAGGTCCCGAGTTCGAATCCTGGCGGTTGCGTTGCCTACTGGTTGGGTCGGTGTCAGTATAATGTGACTGGCTGAGACACAAGTCATGGTATCCCCGCCCTGTCTCGTGTGTGGCAGCACATCCGTCTTGGGGTCCGTTCACAATATAGCCTATATAGTGCTGATGTTGGACGTTAAAACCAACTCAACTCCTGTTTGTTTTTATATTTATTATAAACAGTTTTAATAATACAGCAACAACAGTAGTATTTTGTCTTCGCACTCTTTGTACATCTTTTCTTTGTAGAAAGGGGCGCTCTCTCCCAGCTTTACATTTCCTATGTTTTTCCGGGGAGCCATTTACACGGCGGCGGGTCCAGAGACTAACGTCTGACCATTTTAGTGCTGCCACACACGAGACAGTGCAAGTATACCATGACTCTTAGACGACATCTGAATGATAATTTTTTTACCAGAGTGTGGACTCTTGTGTGAATAACCTGATCACCAGAATCCCTTAAAGATCGCATGGAAGTGTTGATACGCTGGTAAGAGTTCTACCTCCTCAGCCACCTGATGCTCAAAGTCTCGAACCAGATGAGCAGCAGTACTGATACACAGGCAAGTGCTTTAACACTGAGCTTCTCAAGCTCCTTAAAGGCAGACAATTAGAGGTGAGTGCTAAGTAGAAAAGTCACGCAACTTGACTGAGTAGATCCAGCTTTAAACATTTTTTTTGCTCTCAGCACTTCTTTCCGTCGCTATGTCATGTCTAAATATCAATTCTGTCTGTCTGTCTGTCTGTCTGTCTCTCTCTCTCTCTCTCTCTCTCTCTCTCTCTCTCTCTCTCTCTCTCTCTCT
>RQTK01000274.1:335436-366527 GCA_003991915.1 Elysia chlorotica | reverse complement strand
ATAATAATAATAATAATAATAATAATAATAATAATAATAATAATAATAATTATACTTTTTAAAGAATTAAAGAAATACTCTTTTAAACGCCTCTTCTATTCCCTAATGATGAGTTGTAACGTACTCCTGAAGAATTTAGATAAGGAGGAGCCGATGCACACACAAAAAAAACCCTTTCTAAAATTTTTAGAAAAATCGAAAATCTATCAATTCGTTGCAGGGACATCTCCCTGGAAAAAAAAAAAAAGATCAGGTCTCTGTTACAATTAATGGCAGAGCACCATAATTTTTGGTGTATTTTTCCGTGTCGCAAACAAACACACTGGGCACTGACACAGACCGAACTGAACAAAATTGACGCTTTCCACCGGAAACAACCACGAAAAGTCCTAAACATTCACTACCCTACAAAAATTTCCAACAAATCGCTATACAAAAAATGCAACGAAAAACTTTTATCCACCCACATAGTAGAAAGCCGTTGGCGCCTATTCGGCCATATTTTGCGCAGAGATAAAGGTATACCAGCGAACAAGGCCATGGAGTTATACTTCGCCCGCTTCGAAAAGGGATTTAGGGGAAGACCAACTACAACCCTACCAGTGATCCTCAACAAAGACCTATCACGCACCCACAATCTTTCACTGAAAACGATCAAGACTTGAACCACATACGTTCACTAGCACATGAACGTGATCAATGGAGATCATTCATCAAGCACATTGCAGAGATTGCTGAGGCGTCCCGATCTGATGACCAGGATGCGAAAGGCAAATAAGTCAAGTAAGTAAAAAAAAAAAAACAAAAAAAAACGATGCACTGCAATGCTGCACGATATATTTCAAAGCCTGAGGCTCCAATCCTTGAGAATTTTCATAATTGTTCACACTGCTGGTCGACCCACATGCGCTAAAAATTCACCTGCGTGCAGCGTTGCCCGTCTCTGGTTATATTGACTACACCTCATGTCTTTTGACACTACGAAATTAAAGTGTGACACGCCGGAAGCAAAACTTTAAAAGCAAAAGTAAGGTCAGTCATTTATACATTTTGGAATGTATCAATATATTTATTACAAAGAGTAAACATGCTTGATTACATTGATTTTAACATTTTATTAGGTTACCGTGGATTTAAAATATAAGTGAATCATTAACAAATTAGGGAATACTTACTTCCATGATAATTTATTTTCTTCCATTGTAAAATACGCTTTTAAACTAGAAAACGAAATTAACTATCGATATCGATATTAGTTTTAGTTGTTCCAAGCCATTTCTAAAATGAACCATGCAGAATGAAAACACACCGCATTGCACATGTGTTTGAACTACTCCATAGATTTTTCCAAGTCGCATTTTAGCTAAATTAAAGTTAATATTCTTGTTGAACATTTTTAGCATAGGTTAAAATCTAAGATTAAATTCTGAACGTCAATTTTCTGTTCATCGATCCCCGATTTTTTGGAGCATACACAAACAATGGCACCTCCAGGTAAGCTTGTGAAGAAAGCTCTCGAGATAAGAGCTTTGGTCTCTTTTAACAAGATCTAGATCTAGAAAATCTGTCTGATTTTGTGATCTGATCTCTTTAATTCATTGTCAATTGTAATGTCTTTAAAAAAAAAACTCAACAAGTCTTTCATTCTTGGCAACTAGGGATTCTTAAAATATGTAGTCTATTGCTATCAGGTGTCATGCCCAAAATTAGATGCAGCTGTGCACAGTAAAAGGAAGAGAATTCCGAAATCCAAAGATATGCAGCCTGTATTGTCATAAATCGACATAGAAACACCAGCAGTGTGGTTGATATGCTCCAAATTCCAAACTTGGAGACCCTGCAGCACCGTCGCAACATTTCTAGACTCTCACTTTTCTTTAAATTAACATAAAAATTATTAACGACACAGTCATAAAAAATGATGAACTAAACGCCAGACGCAGTCAAATTTCTAACAGTTATTTAAAGAATTCCCTGCAAGAAAGAACTCTTGACTACAATCTTTCTTCCCAACAACAATGTGAGAATTGGACAACCTGCCTCAGGAAAACCATCAGTCACTGAGTCAGCATACTGCTGCACCACAAAAGCCACCTCAGACTAGTGCTTGTTGAGTCCAAAAAAGCGCAGTTCACACAAGTCCTCAAGTTGTGAGGCTGTGATCTCAATGGAAGAAGAAGAAGAGGAAGGTTAGGGACCACAAAAACTCAAGGAGTCTGGAGTGCCAGCTGGGGCTATCTAATCTATAGTTCAGCAAAAGTGCCTGCTAGTGAGTTGGGACCACTGACAACTGAGCTATCTTTACGCCCGGCCTTACTCAGTTACTGATCCGAGTTCCAACAATGATATTTTAGTTCTAGTTAAATTTGAATGTCATATGAATAGAAAAATTTCTAGACCAGATTGATGTGTCCTTTTTTTGGGACAGTGCTGAGTATTGCATTGATTATTTCACTGAGGATCCGATAGACAGGTCTCTATATTTTGAACAATAACAGCCAGTTGCATAAATAGCTCATCGATTGTGAATGGCTTATTTGATAAGTGTCAACACTCCGAGGGTTAACACTATAACCGTCAAGGAGCTTAAAACAAGCCTCGTGAACTGAAAATGATTATCAAAATGTCTTCTTCTTTCCTTTTTTTTTCAAATATTTTGCTGTACAATAAAGTGGTTTGTTTTGTTTCTTTTCCATCCTTCTTTTAATTTTGTAATTGTAGCTTTTTTTATGTAAGAAATTCTTCTTGTGTTGTTCTTAAAATGTATTTTGCCTGTTTTATTGTGTCCAGGTTTCACCCCCAGAGGACGAGGAAGAGGAGGCTTTGGTGACAGGGGAGGTCGTGGTGGAGGCAGAGGAGGGAGAGGTGGCTTTGGCGATCGTGGAGGCAGAGGTGGCTTTGGCGATCGTGGGGGCAGAGGTGGTGGTCGAGGACGGGGCGGACCAGGAGGAAGGGGAGGTAAGTCTGTCACTGAATCTGCTCTTGGTGTTTTTTCTACCCGGGCCAGTAACAGAAAAAATATTTAAAACGTGTCATAATAATGTGACTGCATTTGCAAGAGCTGTGATTGTTCTGCCAGGCCAACTTTAAAATTGTCTGGTTTTGTGGTTGTAACAGATACAATTTAAATTGACACTGAGTACGAGCTGCTTTATTACCTAATTAAACATCAGAGGGCAGATCAGAATAAAGCTGCAAAAGCCCACTTTAAAGACACTTATATGTGTAGCTTTCATAAAGAGTAATGAATTAGCTCTCCATTGGAAACTTACTGTTTTTCTACACATTTATGGTTATTATTTTTGGATGATTGGTAACTTCTACAGGTTTTTTTTTTTTTTTTTGTAGCATTTTTCGTTATATTCTGATTTTATCCCTTACTAAAAATACTTTGTTATATTCTGATTTTTATTTTATCCCTTACTAAAACACTCTCCATGCTGTGCCAATATTTTGAATATACTTTACATGGTTGTGTACATTTAATAGGCGTTTATTTTATCTTTTTTTGCCTACAATTTCCACATCTCAATACTTTACATGGAGCGCCATGAGGGTTAGGCTAAGTTAGGACTCCTCAGTGCTCAGACTGACACAAGACAAGTTTTGGTATATACCTATTCTGTCGGTGTGTCAGCATGCAAAATTGTTAAATCAATTAGTCTTGGGTGAGTGTGTGTGACTGTGAAGATCGACTTTCTTTTAAAGTTGTTTGAAATGATAAAAATAAAAGTCTGTCCTGTTTTACTATCAATAATTATTTTAATCTGCATTGTTCTGGCTTCTTTTGCAGGACGTGGTGGAGGTAAGACTTTTGAAGTATCATCTTCACTAGTTTCTTGTCCTGATTGTAATAACTCATTTTACGTGGAAGAAATGTTACAAAAAAATTATCCATTCCATTTTTAAATATCTTGGGAGTAGATTCAGGGTCAATTATTTATGTTGTACATCAGTTTCCAAGTTGTCTTGTTCTAAATGTATAAATTTGAAGAAGAAGAAAAAACAAAACTACTTCTGGTCTGTGGTAAATCTATGTGTGTAATGGCCCTGTGTTTCCCTGATTGTGTTTGATTTTAAATGAGCTTTTTCCTCGTTCAGGCCGCGGAGGAATGAGAGGAGGGGCCAAAGTGGCAGTAGAACCTCACAGATATGAAGGTAAGTTAAATCATCCATTCACATGAACAGTGTTCGCCTCAGTTGTATGTACTGTCTTTAATTCATTTAGTAAATACTAAAGATTAAAAGCATTTCAGAAATACAACCGAGGTGATGCAGTGATGCCAATCGTCTGTAAATGAACATGTTTTCTTTTTTTTTTTTTTTAGTTGTTAGGTCAAGTTCTGTTGTGGTCTATTAAAGGAATTATGTTTTGTAATCCAATATGTGCTATCCTACTTAACGAGCAACTGTTCCATAGAAAAACAATAATGCATTTGGCATCACTGTATCAAGGAGTTATGTTTTGCAATTCAATTTCCGATGATGTTGTGCGATTCAGGTGGCATCATTAGCGTGACTCATGAATTTTTTCATGGTTGAAAGCCTTTCACAGCTTTGGCTGTTTTGTTTTTGCTTTTTTTTCTGCTGTGAAATCAATTTTTCATTTTGGTTCTGAACAATTTTGTGTAGCTTGTCCAAGTTTTTTTTTGTTGTACAAAAAGTGTACTTGTAAAAAGTCTACACACGTGTATTCTTCGAATTATTGTTTATATATCCTAGGTCTATAAATTTATCTTATTTTCCATTTTTTGGCTGATATATTAGATCTGATGATCATACTTGTATTGGTAAATACAATTATTTTTTTTCAATGGCTTCAGGTGTATTCATTGGTCGTGGAGGCAAAGAGGACGTCCTGCTGACTAAAAACTTTGCCGTGGGCGAGTCTGTTTATGGAGAGAAAAGAATTTCCGTTGAGGTAAGGGGCTCTCATCAGAATTATTATATCTTAAAATGTGGCTGTCTGTTGTGACTGAAGCAGACGTGTGTTGGGTTTAGAGCAGGAGTTTTGGGTTCAGGCCTTGCTCTGACGGATTTTTTTCCTTCCACTGATTGAGTAGGTGTCAGTATAACAGACCTGCCTACTTGTACCGATTTGATCGGTACGTACCGATTTTCGTCGTCAATCCCGATTTCCCGATTTCCACGGAAAGGTACCGATTTTTCAAACTGTGAAGATATTCAACATAGCAGCGCGATCGCCGATTTTTTTCTCTGCCTCTGGTCGCTGCTCATCAAGAAACGCAAGACTAGCCCGTTTCCACGGCGGCAGAAAACTAATGACCCTATTACATTTCATCCGAGTCCGTCTTGACGTATTTTGTCATAGGCCTAGCTAGGGACATGCTCTCTTTATCGAGGGCTATTCTCTTAGATCTAAGTGTATGAGATGATCGAAAGGGTACTGAAAGTACACCTCCCCACCCTGCCAACCCATGCGCTTCGCTATTTTCGTTAAAAATTTCTACCCAAATACGCCAGGTTATACGTTTTTAGAAACAATATACAACCATCCGTACAACACCGCTGTTTTTCGCAATAACATTACATGTATTGTTTTGAGGTACGGCTACGATTTTCCTCTCAATCACACGACGGAAGCTAGAGATAAGTAAAGAAAGTTTACAGTGTTTTGTGCGTGGGCGAAATAAAATTTATGAACGATTCATTTATTTTATCGATATACTTCAATTCATAACTTGTTATACATTGTTATCGAGATTGGGTTAGTCAACAACTGAATTGATACCGACCAGTCCTAACTCGTTTTCTCCTGCGTTCATTCGTCCGAATCATACCAATCTCTCTATCTTGAACTTTCTGTTCCCAGTCAAGCTACTCGTAGTAATGATTCTGATCTGCGTTACCACGAGCTCAATATTCGTTTACAAACAAGTAATGTAGATTTAGTTAATCGTTTTTTCTTGCGATTAATACCATCTAAACATTCAGTCCTTGACCTTCGTCCTTATTTAAAACTCCTTCCCATGCACGAATCTTCCGCGAGGGAAACAGGTTGAAAATCTAGTTATCTTTTATTCGTCCAAGTAATACCGATCTTTCAATCTTCACATCCAGTCTTCGGAGCCTGACGTTATTTCCAGCTAATCATTCTGATTGTTCTTAAAGTTTATCAGCCAATTTTTTTCCATCTAACTTGACGTGGTTGTCGGTGTATACAGTTTAACATTCTTTTGCGAAACATGCGCCCGTGTATCTTTGCAATCAAGAAAATTAACGTAGATCTAATTCAAACTAGCATCATGATCTTATTATAGAAACCGGTTTCTACTAAGGCGCTTTGTCCTCGATGTGCTACACCGAATCCAAACAACCAGCACATTGGAGATGGGACTCTGGAATGGAACAAAACTAGATCGAATCTAGATTTATATTTTACCAATGCACCGGCGTGCGTTATCTAGATAATGGGTTACATGGCAGATCCGATACGGCGACGGGATTACAAAGCGTGATTGCCACAACTGTGTCGATCACATTACACACAAGGCTGAGTCTATAGGCACTAAAGACATAATGTATAATATTGTTTCTGACCAAATTTTGATCTACACATTATTATCGTGCTTCCTTCCAAAGAAATGATCAAAGCTCTCGGACGTTTCTCATTTTCACCTCTTTCTCTGTCTCTTGCTCTCTATCTCTCGATCTCCCCTCTTTCTGACTTTCGATCTCCTCCTCTCTTTCTCTCTCTCAATCTCCTCTCTTTCTTTCGATTTCCTTCTCTCTCTCTCTCCCTCTCTCTCTCGCTCGCTCTCTCTCTCTCTCTCTCTCTCTCTCTCTGACTCTCGATCTTTGTCTCCTTCTCTCTCTCAATCTCATTTTCTCTTTCTCTCGGTCTCCACTCTTCGCTCATTAACTTATCTCTCTCTGTCTCCCTCATGGCTTTTTAACTTGTCTGTGTGTGTGCGTCTCTCTCTCTCTCTCTCTCTCTCTCTCTCTCTCTCTCTCTCTTTCTCGTGTCTTTGTCTCCTCTCAAATTCTTTTTCTATTTCATTCTCTCTCTCTCTCTCTCTCTCTGTGGATTTTTTTTTTTTTAGAAAAGTGTAGTTAAACAATTTTGTCGTAGTGGGTAAGAGATCAAAAGACTAATGGAACCACAAAATTACCCCCAAAGTATCAATTAATTGACAATAGGTTTTGGGTTGTTTTTGTGTATAGCAATATTGAGGCAGAAACACTGTACATCTATAGTGTGTATAGACACTCCCTACACGCATGAACTGAGTACATGTATCATGATTAACACTGATCCAACTACAAAAACTGCGTTTGTAAATTGTACCTATTTTTCCTGAAAAATACCTATTTTTTGCTATGGGAGTACCTATATGTGACTTTTTCAAGTAGGCAGGCCTGGTATAATGTGACTACCCAAGTTCGGGTATCCTGCTTTTGGGAGTCTCAATCAGGATATACCCTTGTTGCTACAGAGTGTCCATCAAGGTTGTAAAGTCGTAAAAAAAACGTCTTAAATTTAGCATTATGGTCGTAAATGGTGGTAAATTGCAACACAAGGGCGTGAAAATCCCATCGCACGTAGTGAAATTCATATGAACAAATCAACTACGTTATTCAGCAATTTGCTGTAACAATAGTTTCACTTTCACTACAAATTAGAAGCTGAAAATGAACATTCTTGTGGAAAAGGTTAGTTTTATAGACTGATGTAACACAGTGATGCCAATTTTCCGTAAATTTACGGATTTCAGTAAAAAAAAAACGTTATCAGATCAGAGCTAAGTAAAAATATGCAAAGGGGTTATGTTTGTGAACCAATATGCTAAGCGCTTTATGCCAGGAGTTCAGTAAAAAATTAATGATCCAGTTGGCATCCCTGGTAACAGGTTTCTATTACACCCTGGACCTGTTTCATCCCTTCGATATTTTAAACAAGACAGAACTGTTTCACTAAGAAAGTAAGATAAGCTCAAATTGATAACAGATTCAATTTGATATAAGTAAAGAACCAGAAATAGACAGATTGTCAAGGTTTCTTTCAATTTCCTAGGTAGTAAATTTGAGGGAACTTATTTACTGGACACCCTGTGCTGACATTGTGCATAAAGAAAGCAACCTCTTAGCTGCGTAGTTCTTGCTATGTTGTGGATACAGGGGCTTCTCTGTAGGCTCTTTTGAGACAGGATGTGTGAAGTTGTTGATCTTGGCTTGAAAATTATTGCTATTATGGCCTTTTTCTTCATAGAGGTTGAACATACGTGGAATTCATTGGATTCAGCTACCATAAGTGTAGGCGTGATCTGGGCAGATATTTTTTAGTACAAATGTTAATCTGGAAATAAAAAAAGATGAATATGTTTGTACACACATGGACGAGCATGTGGTATTATATATCATTACTTAAGGCTGAGACAAGGCGGAAGAGTATTTGCTATGAAAGCTCTATCAAAATAGTAGGCGAGGCGTTTTGTACTGTTCAAGTCTACTCATATGTGATTTAAGCGCTTTAGTTGTTCCCAGCCTAATGCAGACATGGCCTGATGTTCCGGTTGTTTTTTTATTCTGACCTAAAACATTGAAACAGATAGGCCTTTAATTAATTTTTTTATATCATCTCTTTTTGTTAATTACATCTTTTTTTATGTAATATTTATTTATTTTTAATATGAATTGGTATGTCACCCAGCACTGCCTACAAAATCGAACTATACTAAGGTTTATCCAAAACCCATATCTTTTGAACGGATAAAGATAGAATTTTAAAAAAGTGCACATTTGAAAACCACAATTTTTTTCCTTGTAATAAAATGTCAACACTCGCTTAGTATTTCTTATCTTATCTTGTCTTTTGATACACAGGAGGGCGAGACAAAGATTGAGTACAGAGCCTGGAATCCGTTCAGATCCAAGCTGGCTGCGGCCATCGTTGGCGGAGTGGGTAACATTCACATCAAGCCTGGCGCCAAGGTGCTCTACCTCGGGGCGGCCTCTGGCACGACCGTCAGCCACGTGTCGGACATTGTCGGACCGGTATGTAGGGTTTTATAAAAATATGTATTGTGCTTCTGTAGCGTTCTGGGCCTTGCAGGCGCATATTGCAGAGCTGCCTACCCTCCCGCTTTTGGCGGGATTATCCCGCTTTTTGGGATTCCTCCAGAGCTGCCTACCCTCCCGCTTTTGGCGGGATTATCCCGCTTTTTGGGATTCCTCCCGCTTTCCCGTGCACGTGGTGCAAAATCCCGTTTTTTACATTTACGGTTGAAAAAATACGTATTTGACGGTATTCAGCTAAAAATCGGGTGTCCCGTCGATCGCTCAGTAGTTGCTGCCATTTTCGGCAATAACGCCCGGTTAGCCCAGCCGTTAACACCGCCCATTCAACGTAGGGATCGGCCGAGTCTCTTATCAACTTGTAGATTTAACGTTCACTCGCGGCTCTTTTCGGTAAAAAATACGGTAAATAGTGTACCACTATATCGGCAATTATGCTTCCGCCGGCGGCGATCTGTCCATCCGGGAATCCCATAGCTTTGTTTACTACTGCTAGGCAGAGAGTGTGTTTCCAAGAATCCAGTTTTGGGGCGACAAGTTAGACTGATTTAAACCTCAAACCAAGATTGATTTAGACTTCAAGTTCAAACCATCTTCGGTGTCAAGCACCGGTCCCCTCACAGTTCTTACTCTCATGATCAGATAAACAATTTCGTATATTGTAGGGCTAGGCACAATTGCAGCTACTAATTCACACAGACATACACACACACACACACATCCTCGTTGGCGGCGCATTATTGCATGTGCTCAAAGATGTTACATACCGCACACGATCTTTTGTCCACTCTTGTTGGTTATTGTATATTAAAAATATCAAGAAAAATTGTCTACTTTAAAAAGAAATAATTATTACTAGGCTAAATTACTTTAATTCTCTTCACAGCTTTCACTTCTCTATATAAATCTTGCTTATATATCGTCGTCGGGATTCGGGAACATAGATCTGAGCTTAATCTAGTTCTGGTATTTTAAACGGATGATTGCTGTTGCCTGTCGCTAATGTGTTGCAACTCTAGCCAAACCGATGCCACCGTTATCGATTAGAATAATTGTTAAAAACATTTTTTTGATGATCGTTTTAATTACCCTCATGGATACCTAGATTTTCGATGATTATCGTACATTTACGAACTTTTCGGCGATGCCCGATTTGCGGTATTCCCGTTACATTGCCGATGGAATAGATATATTGCACATCCAAACAAACCTATCTGTCGTTCCGAAGTGACACTACATCTAATGAAGGTGAATCTAGATCTAGATTGTAGCTTAATATTATAAATTAGTTTGACATACGATGGTATAGATCTACATCTAGATCTAATTCTGATAAAAACCGAGAGCTAGTGTAGTTGATCTTGAGGGGCGAACTGGCTCAAGTGACAGAGGGTCTGGTTCTCAGTGCTTAGTTTGAGGCCGACGGTTGGCAAATTAAATGTCGGATTTGTACCCTACTAGTTACTTCAGTCAATTCAGTCAATGACAATGGTATTAGTTCCAATTGCTTTGGGCAAGCTAGAAAGTTTACATTCTTTATTCAACCATTTTAAAATATTATATTTAGTTTATGCAAAGCCTGGATATTGCTGTTTCTGACACTAGAGATAAAAAATAAACAAAATTTCAAAACAAAACAAAAACACACACATACTCCCAAAAAAGGAAGGAAAAAAATGCTTTTTTAAAGTTATGATTAAGCATACAAGTGTCTAAGTCAATATTGATAGCTGAACTAAATAAGCTTGGCCAGCGATTAGGTTTATAGTGACTAACCACGCAAACAATCTGTATTTACTTTCTCAAAAGTTGGTAGCTATGCTAATGTTTTACAGGTTAAAAAAGGCGTTCTTTTTGTTTGACTTCACTGCTATGGATTCATAGATTCTAGACTAGATTTTAAGTTAGTCTTTGTGGGCTCTAGTAGGCTAGATCTAGACTAGTAGTAGTTAGTAAGTGATGTGTCTGTAAGTGCGGAGTTGCGCAAAAAATCCCTCTTTCTTAGTCAAATTCCTGCTTTTTGGTTTTCAAAATCCCTCCAAGTTGCCTCTGGAGGTAGGCACCTCTGCAACACTAACAGCTTAGTTACCAGTCGGTGTCCCTATTTACTCTATGTTAGTTTTGGTTCGGCATGCACGGCACGACTGCCGGCTTCAGAAAGCGAAATAATTATTTCTATGTTATGTAATTTTGCTTACTAATAGTAACTTCTTTGTGCTGCAAGGAATATGAATAATGCATGTTTTCTTAGGTCTCAATTAACAGATAACAAATTATATACCAATTTTACCATCATTGATAGATGTATAGAAGGAGTTCATCATCACTAAACTACCACTCGTGTGTGTTTTTCACCCTACCATAAAAGAGGATTAAAAGACGTATTGCAAATTGCGCAAAATAGTTACGTAATAAGTGCATCTATCTATCGATCTAGCTGTCAATTCATTTACAATCTTTCTACATGTATTTCTATCTCTCTCTCTTAGGAATGTTTTTATTACCGTTGACATCACCTCTGTCATTTTATCGATATGGATCTTGCTATAGTATAATACTAAGTGAGAAATCGGAGGAAAAAGAAGAATAACGTTAAGTAGCGCATTATTGGTTGCTGCGCTAGAAGAGTAGGAGGTGCAGTTGAGTTGGTTTAACGTCAACACAATACAGGCTACATTGTGGACTGGACGGGCCCCAAGACTGAACTCTGACAATTTTATGTGCTGTCACACAAGCGACACGTGACAGGGCAGAATGCCATGACTTGAATAATTGTTGATACGATGAGGCAATTCGACGCCCCCCCCCCCCCCCTTCGGAGGAGGAGCAGGAAGAGAAAGATAAACAGCAGGGTGGACGAACAGTTACAAGGATGAGAGGCAGGAGGAAATGGAAAAACACCAGGACGGGGAGCTAAAAGAGAAGCAGTAGGAGGAAGATGAGAACCAGTAGCAGGAGGTGGATGGGGAGGAACATGAGTTGGAGCAGGTTGAACTAGGGGAGTAGGAGCAGCAGGCGAAGGATGGGGAGGAGGAACAGCAGGGGAAGCAAAAGATGAACAGGATGAGGTGCAGGGGGAAGTGCAAAGCAAGGGAGAATAAGCATAAGGAGGAAGAGCAGCAGGTAAGAAAATGAGGAGAGAATTAGAGCAGGAGACGGTCATAAACGACGTATACATGTACTTATTACATGTAATATCGAGAGAGTGTTACGGTTTTCCGAAGCTTAATTATGAGAATACGGTGTTTTTCACTCAAGAATGGATTAGCTTCGAGAAAACCATAAATTATGGTTAAGAAAAAAAAAATCACAAAAAAATCTATACATCATATTTTGGAAAAACGAACAACATAGAAACAAAGCACAAATTGAGTTGGTCGTTCTCTTATATATATAAGTGGCACCAATAAAATTAAATAGATTGCTCCCTGCCTGGGTGTTTTTCATCCACGATTGGCGAGGGTTAAAAAAAAATTAATAATATAGTCCTAGTAATCCTAACTACAAAAGTTTTTACAGGTTATTTCAGTCGCCCTAGCTACACACCTACAAGCTGATCAATGCATCTGTATGTCAAACCGATGGATCTGCATGTCAAACCATCCATGGATTTGGTTGAGCTAGATGTGTATCCATACCACGTAAGTAAATTCACAGCAAAACAACTGTCATAGTGGAAAACATATAGCGACGATTTGTTGGCAGTTTATGTTGTGCTTTCTTTAAAAAGAAATAGAAACGTGAAAATATGGACAAAAGATTGGTTGTTGAAAAGGGAGCAGCTAGGAGTAGGACATACGTATCTTCTGCGTAAGCTGTTGCCTTATTCAAATGTGATCTTTTAAATACTGTCCTTTAAAAAAAAGAAAACATTAAAAAAAAAAAACACAAACAAAAATTCCGATGAAAGCACTGTGCGCATTTGTAGCTACACAATAATAGCTAGATCTATTTCCTACACACGTAAAAAAAAAAGTTTAACAAAATTAGCAATGCTGGACTAAACATAATTATCATCTAGATCTAATAGTTAAGATTCCAAAATGAAGCTACATTTTCAGTATTGCTATCAGTATCTGTTTTACTTAGATGTGAATTTCATTTATTTTTTCCTGAGAGAATGTGCCAGCTTTGAAGGTAAGTAGTAGACGCTTTTAAAAGGAGCACAATTATCACTAATCCGTGCCCGCGGAAAGTTGCAATCACAATTAAAAAAATTTTTTTACAACTTTTGGCCACATCACTTTTTGCAGCTTTTGTTGATTTTTCATTTTTTTTCCAGCATTTCCACCATTTTCAAGTAAACCTTGCAACTTTTATTTTACGAAAAATACAATAATTTCCTGTGGCTTTTTTCCCCACACATTGACAAGACACCCAAATAGTTATAGAAAATCTGTTGCTAGATCGAAACATGTTATTGTATTTATATGAGCCCTTCAATCTTAAAGAAAAATTCATGTTTAGAGGTATCAGATCAGCGCATATTGGTACTCCTAATAACGACCATTTTTACTGCCTTAATCTTGCTAGAACAATAAAAACATTCATAGTATATAAAGAAAGGTAACGATGAAATAAAAGATTAAAACAAGGGAGTAGAAATATTGAGGATGACACTTTTGGAGAGACAAACAATGTGGTACGCGCACAGAAACTCTCGATTTCTAATACGAAATTTATTATCTGTCTGAGTCTACTAGCAAACACCTAAGTTATCTATCAGTTGATTCTTTTTGATAAGTTAGCCTATAAATTGTAGTAAGCCTACTGTTATACATTCTCACACCTTTCTGAAACCTAGGGGACGTTAAAACTTGGATAGTGGGGGAGAACAACAGTGGCAAACCTAAAAAAGGAAGAAGAAAAAGAAGCAGAACAGCAACAACAACAATCAAACGTAACAGTTCAAACTGTATTTCTAATGCTATCCTCTAGTTCCATGCTCAAGAAAATTACCATTCAACGAAAAATATGTTCAATAATTATCTTTTTCCAGCATCGTGCAAATCTGGACTAAAAAGCTTCCATACCGGAAAATGTATTAAAAAGAATGACCAAAAACTAAATTGGTCTGAAGCAAGCCGTTTATGCCGATCGCAAGGTGACAATGGCGACTTGGTTAAAATCGTGAGCAGTGACATGAACACAGAAATTTATGGTAATGAATACTAAGTACATGCTTTGTCATAATACATGGTTTTTTTTTCTTCATTTCCCCTCCAAAAAACACACTAAAATATTATTATTATGTGATCATCATCATCATCATCATCATCATCATCATCATCATCATCATCATCATCATCATCATCATCATCATCATCATCATCATCATCATCATCATCATCATCATCATCATCATCATCATCATCATACATGCATCATCATATCATACAATACATCATCATCATCATCATCATCATCATCATCATCATCATCATCATCATCATCATCATCATCATCATCATTATCATCATCATCATCATCATCATCATCATCATCATCATCATCATCATCATCATCATCATCATCATCATCATCATTATTACCACCACCACCACCACCACCACCACCACCACCACCACCACCATCATCATCATCATCATCATCATCATCATCATCATCATCATCATCATCATCATCATCATCATCATCATCATCATCATCATCATCATCATCATCATCATCATCATCATCGTCGCCATCTGGTGCCGTGCAGAAGCAAGCTTATTATACTATTTAGATATTGTTAATTTGGAATGCATTACAGAAAAACTATTTGCTTCGCAACAGCAGGCTTTCTGGCACGGGCAGAGCTTCCTAAGTAAAATGAAGGTAAATCATACTCAATGACATGATGAGCACATATTTGTTTAATTGTCCCAATTTGGGTTTAACTTGTTACATGCATACATTTATTTAATATTTATTTCTGTGTTGGTAGTTCTTTAAGTTAATATTAAACGTTGTCCTCTATTTCTACTAAAGAAAAAAGTTAATAATAATCATGATTGTGAAACATATAGCTATTTATTTAATTATAATTATAATAATCGTATGATAATACAACTAGGTCCAACATTTTTTAATCCAAAAATTTCCAAAACCGCATAAGATAAAGCTACAAAATTACCCAGGTAGGGGGTATTAACTGTAGATTTGCATGGACATATTTTTTTTCTGATGAAAATGTTTCATTTCAGCACACTTCGCCTCAAAACAGTGCACCGTTTCCTTAAAATTAATTGATTAATTGTAAACTAAAATCTGAAGATTATTGAGCTTAATCTCTGGAAACAAACATTTTTTATTCCTTAAGTTATAGATCCTGAAGATGGATACTTTTTAGCACATTTCAAATGTATCTGTAATACTTAAGTTTTGTTCATCCCACAATCCCCACGAATTTCGTGGGTTCTTAACTAGTAGTAGTAGTAGTAGTAGTAGTAGTAGTAGTAGTAGTAGTAGTAGTAGTAGTAGTAGTAGTAGTAGTAGTAGTAGTAGTAGTAGTAGTAGTAGTAGTAGTATCATTATGATCATGAGTAAGAGGACGGTGATGGTGATTATGATGCAATGATGATGGTTTCCATCCTTGAAAACTAAGCGAATTCCTGCATTCCAACATTTACCCTTACTTAGGGCGGATACGTGAACTGGCAAGCAGGTCACCCTAGGCAACAAGGCGAAACGTGCGGCCTCATCAACGCCCATGGGACTGATGAATGGACTGATGAAAGTTGCGCCTCCAAGCATTTCGCTATTTGCGAGGAAGGGCGGGGTAAACCTCTGTGCTGTACTTCGTCGTATTTTGATAATTACTTCTCAAAAGAAAAGTTTGAATTCAAAACGCAAAGGACAGTAAATACAATGGCGTTGTTAGCTTAGATTCGGGATTTAAAAAAATCCTTATTACCCATAATAGTTAATACATCAAATGCATGGTAGGGCATACAAAAAATACTGACGATAGAATAAGTAATTCCTTATTTTTAGTATCGTGAAATTGAATGGTGAAGAGATAGTACTATTTATGGTTATTTCGTACACAATCTGCGATATACTTAGAGAAATAATGCAATGTAATTTAACAATGCTGGAAGGAAATCAAGATTCTTATTTTTTAAAAGGATTCGCATTTTTTTTTACGATTTACAATTTGTTATCTTGTTATAAAAGATAAGAAACAAAACGAGGCACAATAGGCTAAACATATTACTCAAATTTCTTTCCCTCGCCTTCTCCTATCACTCCATCTCTATGATCACCTGGGTGTCTTCACTACTGCCTATCCCCTCTTTCCTGCCACCCGACCTCTGTTGTTTTTTTTTTTCCTCCATTGCTCACTCTCTTCTTCCCCCAATTATTGTTACCACTGTTGTTATGTTTTCACATTTATTTAACTTTTGTCTGTTTAATATCAACTACCACTTATCTGTTTATAGGTTTATATTCTATCCCGAGTTAGTCTTGTACCAATATCAAACATTTAAACTTTGGCAATAACATGTTTGTATGTTGGCTGGTTTCTTAACTTCCAACATCACCAGCTAGGCTATATCGCCGATGCTTTCCATGACCAATGTACGACAATTTTACGTGCTGCTGATCTGTTTTAGTCAGTCACTTCATACTGATACCGTTCGAGCAATATAATAAAGAAAACTTCAGCAGTTAGGGTTGCGCTGGTGACCTTCGGATACACACGCCTTGGCGTTTTAAACGTTCTTCTCAAACCACTTCAAAAGATAAACCAATAATACCCTGTATGTGACCGCCGCTGCTGGGAAGGGGGGGGGGGATTGCTCAAGTGGTAGAACGTTGGTCTACCATTGGGAATGTCACAATCAATCGGTCAAAATTTATTTGTCCAATTACGCCCATTATTGGTTGGATCTGTGCATTCCCCGCATCGTCTCGTATGTGGCAGCTCATAATTGCCAGACTTAATCTTTAGGTCCATCAACAACATAGCCTATGTAGTGCTGACGTTAAACGTTAAGCAACCAAAACAATTGAACCTAACCTACAGCACTTAATATGAATAACACTCTATATCTGACCGCCACTATTTCTAGAAGTATGTCACCAACAACACCCAATAATGAATATATCTCAGTAACAATTTGTGTCTGACGCCGCTATCCCTAGAAGTGTGTCACCAACAACATTCAACATAATAAATCACAAGAATTATTCATATTGAGTGTTGTTGGTGACAATTTCTAGAAATAGCGGGGTCAGATACAAGTGTTATTGTGTTTATTCATATTGAGTGTTGTTGGTGACATACTTCTAGAAATAGCGGCGGTCAGACACATAGTTATTATGATTTATTCATATTGAGTGTTGTTGGTGAATACTTCTAGAAATAGGGTGTCAGAAACAGAGTTTATTTGATTTATTCATATTGAGTGTTGTTGGTGATATACTTTTATCACAATAACACTAAATGTTTGACCGCCGCTATCTCTAGACGTATGTCACCAATAAAACTCAATATGGATAAATAATAATAACAATTTGTGTTTGACCGCCGCTATTTCGAAAAGTATGTCACCAACAACACTCAATATGAATCAATCACAATAACACTCTGCGTCTGACCACCGCTATTTCTAGAAATATGTCACCAACTACAAACGATATGAATTATCACAATAAAACTGTGTATCTGACTTACCGCCGCTATCTCTAGAAAAATGTCATCAACAACACCCATCATGAATAAATTCCAATAGTACTATTTTGACCGCCGCTATTTCTAGAAGTATGTCACCAACAACACTCAATATGAATAAATAACAATAACACTCTGTGTCGGACCGCCGCTATCTCTAGACGTGTGTGTGTGACTGCCGCTATTTCTAGAAGTAGGTCACCAAGAACACTCAATATGAATAAAACACAATAACGCTGTGTATATGACTTACCGCCGCTATCCTTAGACGTGTGTGTGACCGCCGCTATTTCTAGAAGTAGGTGTCTAAGAACACTCAATATGAATAAAACACAATAACACTGTGTATATGACTTACCGCCGCTATTTCTAGAAGTAGGTCACCAAGAACACTCACTATGAATAAAACACAATAACACTGTGTATCTGACTTACCGCCGCTATCCTTAGACGTGTGTCCCCCCGGCTGGATCCCGAGCAGTCCCTCCAGCTCGTGTGTCAGGCTGCACCACACGCGGATGTCCTGGGACGACGCCAGGTTCATCTGTCAGCTGGAGGACGCAGACCTGGTGGTCATCCAGAATGACGACATGAACCGATTCATCTCCGGTGGGCCAATCAAAAGTTGACTGCACTACATAGATGTCTATTAATAGCACTAGATAGCGCGGTGACGTCACAGTACGACATAATAAATTGAATAAATTGTTATGGGGGGGGGTTTGGGGGGAGGGGGGGGGGGGGGTTGCGAAGCTTGTGCTATTAATAGAAACCTGTGCTGATGCTGATGCTGCTGTTGCGCTATAATCGTTACTGTGAAGACGTACTGTAAATACAAACGCTAACGTTGATCATGAGTTGACTTGTGTTATTGATTGGCTTACCGCGAATAAATAATAATTCTTCACAGGATTGTAATGCTCACTAAGGGTTTACTGTTTAGTTTTTCCTGTTATTCTTATCTTACTCAAACCTAACTAAGTTTATGATTTACACAAAAGACTAGTTTAGTGCGCTATGTTATGAATTTTTTTAAATCAGACAAGTAAAGAGGTGTCTTTTCTTTTCTTCAAAACTTTTTAGATCAACAAGAGGCTCATTTTATCGCAGTCTTTCTTATTTTGATTTTTAAAGTGATTGTACAATTCATATTTCTAATGTTATTTACGACAGGAGACGATTTCAGGGAACAATACTTTGTTTACTTTCCTGGGACCATGGGATTGCACAAAATATTAAATGACTAAACTCCCTAGAAAAAAAAGACTAAAAAGACGTCACAATATTTGGCATACACGGAGCATACTACACTTGAATGGGCACTAAGAGCACTCATACTCATAGCACATCGTATGTTTCCGTCCTCACAGATCAACTAACTTCGGATCAGTATGAAACCTACTGGATCGGCCTACACAACGATGCTGTAGCAGGAGAATATCGCTGGCTGGAACTCTATCAACAGGTGACAAACGTCAAAGTTTCGCTTATATTCAGTTAATTACCAGTGTTTCACAAGATGGACAGAGGACAGACCTGCTTGGCGTTCGCTATTGTTCAATGTGTCGACCATGACTAGGGGGAAAAGGGGGGGGGGGCAGGGCTGAAGTTATAGAGAGTTGATGTTCGATCTCTCTCGCCCTGTATTGTGTGTGGTTGTACGAAATTTGTCAGACGTCAGTTGTGAGGCTCAATGTAGCCTATAGAGTCTTGGCATTAAGATTTAGACAACAATACAAAGAAACAAACGTGTGAACCCTGTGTCGAGGGGCGCGGTGGCCATGGGGTAGAACGTCGGCTTCCGACACAAAAGGTCCGTGGTTCGAGCCCTGGCGATTTGCCTACCTGCTGGTTGGGTCGGTGTCAGTATAATGTGACTGGCTGAGACAGGAGTCATGGTATCCCTGCCCTATCTCGTGTGTGGCAGCACATACAATTTTCAAACGCCAGTCTTGAGACCCGTCCACAATATAGTCTATATAATGCTGATGTTGGACGCTAAACCAACTCAACTCCAACTCCGTTGACCATGTGTCGCCTACGACTACTCATTCAACAGACTGTACTGAACTGATCAGGACTCCTATTCATCCGTGTAAACTACGGGTCCTTAGCCCTATACATGTATTTTGTGTGCCGAACGAAGAAAGCAATAATTTTGATTTTTGTTTCGTTTAAAACAAATTAAATTTATATTTAAAGAAGCCTTTATTTTGTTTGTATTATTCAACATCTCCAGATCAATTATTCATATTGGGATCCCAATAGAACAGGTTTCGACAGCAACCTCAACTGCGCAGGGGTAACGTTCGAAGCAACCATGACGTGGGATGTTTATTCGTGTGACAGCATGGCGAAGTTTATATGTGAACAACCTGAAAGTAAAGTATTAAAAAAGCAATCTTTGTATTGAAACTACATGTACTAGATATACTTTACCTCGATAAAACTAACGCGCATATTTTTAACCATTCGTTGCATGTCAACCTTTTTTTTTATCTATCGACCTACCTACGAGTACCTGCTTTTTGAATTTCAATCATCTGTCTATCCAGCCCCCCCCCCTCTCTCCCCATTTCTCACAACAATACAGGTCTACATTCCAAGGTACAAATTTTGGACAAAAATTAAACGCTAAGTTGTCACAAGCGCCTAAGATAATTATGATGCAACCTTCTCGAGATCAAACCTTTGGCATTCAAACGCTGAAGAGATCAGTGATTCGTTCATTGACAGTAACGAGGGATTCGGATTTACAAAGAATAAGGGCCTAGTTACGCGCTTTCATCACACTGGCGACACCATAGCCGTTAAAAAATTGAATTCGATTGCATTTTATTGTAAGTTATAAAGAACAGTTTTCATTATTATTAAGACTACTGGACGTCGTAACTGAAATCTCATGCCTCAATCTGAAGTTCGGTGTTTGCCGGCTTTATTACGTTTAAAGTTATTGGCCTATTTTTTCAGACGTCAGTCTTGGGGCCCTTCCACAACGTACCAAATACGGTGTTGATGTTGAGCGTTAGGCAACAATACAAAATTAAATAAACAAACGTACTTGTCTCCCAAGAAAAAAATCGATTTTATTTCTAAAACAAACCCGTTATGGTTTTCCCTTGACAATCCCACTGTCAATGTTTATTCGACTAGTTTGCGAAAACCAACAGATGCATGGGCCAAACTGTACAGAGCCCTGTGACGCCGCCTGTAGTGGACCACACGGAGCATGCTTCAAACACACGGGATGGTGCGTTTCCTGCCCAGATGGCTATGAAGGACATTATTGTGAAAAAGGTAAATACGGTGTTAAGTCACAACCCTAAAAAAGGAATGTTAAACCAAGTTTGTAGTAGTATTTGCATCGCAAAACAATAACAACAAAACAAACAACAACAAAAACAACAACAACAACAACAAAAAGATCCTTGCAAAAAGTAGGTGTACGAGAAAAGATTCCAATAGGAAACAATACACAAACCAACAAACAAAATTTAACACTACAGTACCGTTATTGCGAGTTAAACTGTAAATAAGCTAATTACATGTATAAAGAAACTCTAGGATCAACATCTCTCTCTCTCTCTCTCTCTCTCTCTCTCTCTCTCTCTCTCTCTCTCTCTCTCTCTCTCTCTCTCTCTCTCTCTCCCTCCCCCGCTCTCACCCACTGAGCAGCCTGCCGTCCGGGAACGTACGGGAGGAGCTGTCTGCTGGACTGCAGCCCGCACTGTGCCGGGACGTACAAGGCGTGTGGAGGGGCGAACGGGTCGTGTCTCCTGGGCTGCGAGGCCGGCTATCGGGGGGACATGTGTGACACGCGTGAGTTGTTGCTTAGCGTCCAATGGTAGAACTATATAGGCTATAGGCATAGATGTATAAATAATTATGTAAAAATGATAAATATATATCTATAGCTAAAGGCTATATTGTGGATGGGCCACAAGACTTATGTCTTGGCAACGTGCTGACACACGTGGACAGTGCGGGGATACCATGACTCTGTGTCAGCCAGTCACATTAAACTGACACCGACTCAACCAGTAGGGGACCAAGTCGCCAGAGAGGAACTCGAACCAGGGACCTCTTGCGTCAGAAGCCAGTGTTTTACCACAGGGCTACCCCCCTCCCCCCGGGGACACACATGAGAAATTAAGTGCTACATTTTGTCACCTTGCATACAATTACGCAATGTAACAATCTCATGGCTAAAATACTTTACATCTGAAGTATTTTAGAGATCAGATATGACATCGAATAACTTAGATCTTAACTTGGTTCAATATTTATTTGCTTGTTGTTGGGTTTTTTTTATTGTTGTTTTTGTGTGTGTTGCTTTTTTGTTTTTTCTTTTGTTTTGTTTTTTAAATGTACACTGTCTGAATTTCCGAAAGGTATATTTTATAGATAATATCGTTTCTCAACCTTTCGATGCTCACGGCTTGATTTTTTTAAATACTTATTCATAATAGTAAAATAACCCATAGCTCGTTGATAAGTTTATTATTCAACGCCCAATGCCAGTAACCAAGGTATAGTGAACGGGTCCCTACGGTTCTTCTGACAATTTGACAAATTTGGAGTTGTTCTCTACTGATTGGGTCGATAATGTGATCGCCTGTGGCATAGATCTTGAAACCCCCTCCCGTCCGCAATGCAGGCCTAGTTTCTGACAAACATTTTTGGCGGATCTTAGATTCAAACCTGAGAAAAGTCGAATAAAAGCCCAAGGCTTTAACATTTAAGGCAGTTCGCCACCAGTAGGTTCCCATATCTCTCTCTCTCGCTCTCTCTCTCTCTCTTTCCTCTGTCTCCGTCTCTCTCTCCCTCTGTGCCTCTCTCTCTCCCTCCCGCGCCTAATCCCTACTGGTTGGGTGGGTGTCAGTTTAAGGTGAACAGCTGAGACAGGAGTCATGGTATCCCCGCCCTGTCTCGTGTGTAGCAGCACATAAAGTTGTCAGACGCCAGTCTTGGGGCCTGGCCAAAATATAGAATATATAGTGCTGGTGCTGCTCGTTAAACCAGCTCAACTACAACTCCCCCGCGTCTCTCTGTGTTGTCCCCAGCGTGTGACAACGAGACGTACGGCGCGAACTGCATGCGTTACTGTAGCATTGGGTGTGCGGGCCCGCACGACGCGTGTGACAGCCGCAGTGGGCGGTGCCTCTTTGGCTGTGATCCCTGGTACCCCTACTACGGCCCCAAGTGTATGTATGGTAAGTTCTGTTTAATCACCTATACAAAAGCGTTTGATAAGGTGAGCTAGACATGAAAACGTCATGCAATTGCTAGATAACATTTGACATAGACGAAAAGGATCTGAAGATAATTAAAAAAAAAACAAAAACGTTTTGTGATCAAATAGCTGCTGTTATATAAAAAAAAAAACAAAAAAACAAAAAACAAAACAACAACAACGATTAAGTACCAACCAATACAGCGGGGCGAAGAATAGGGTTGTGTTCTACCATCAGGTCTCTTCTGTTTATAGTTATTACAGTGAATACGTTTTGCAATCAATGAATATGATAAGACCCCGGTGATTTGGGTGCTACTACTACTAGTATCTTTGTTTGTGGCTTAGCTTCAGACGTCAGCTTGTCGTAGGCTATATTGTGGACGGATCCTAAGACTGATATCTGACAATTTTATGTGCTACCACGCACAAGACAGGACGAGGAGCCCTTGGCTCCTGTCTCCACTGTTCACATTATACTGACACCGACGAAAGCATTGGGGACGAAATCAGATAAATACATTTTGGCCGATGGTTGGATTCGAACCGCGGACCAACCGATCTGCAGAACAAAGCTCTACTACTTGTACCAATCTGCCCCACCCCTCTCCTCCCAGTTAAGTTGGGCTGATAACTATTTTGTTGGAGAAAACGAATATGTGTCCACATTGAGTCACGATATATCCTTAACGGCGAAGGTTACTACCAGATGAAAAAATAGAACCAGACTACATGTATTGTGACAATGTTGGCAAAATGATGTTTTCCTATGCATTCATGACTAATAACTATGAACAGGAAAAGGGAATGAAATATAACGGGAATGAAATATAACGGTGCTATAAACAAAAACTCGGGACTAAGTTAATTTTTACATTTTAAAAGTATTGTCGATTCGGAGTCAAAAGTTTATAATACTGTTGTCCTTACTTCCCCTAAAGATGTGGTGCTATCTTTGAATAATCGAATAATAATAATAATATTGATAATAATAATGAAAAAAAAAAAATAATAATAATAATAACAACAACAACAACAACAACAACAACAACAACAACAACAACAACAACAAAACAGAAACAATAATAGTGATAGTCATAAATTTTTGCGAAATTTTCAACAAAGACTAAAGAGACATACTATTTAATCGAATTACATATTTTAAAATCATCTGTTAAAATTTTCCGTTCGCTGCGCCCAGATCACCAAGTGGGCGATCTAACTGCAAGACAAGAACGTACACTTCGAGCATCATCAGTGTCTGCAGTAGTTGGGATTCTCTTTGTTGCCATTGTTCTCATATACAACCAAATCGCTATGTAAGTAATCACACCTCCGACACACCCATAATGTTAAGGGTAGAATCGTTGATATATGGCTTTATACCGTAATATTTTAAAACATTTGGTTATCTAACCAGTATTGCCCTAATTGAACATTAAGTTTATCATACACAAGAGTATTGTTATTAATTCGGTAAATTCATAATCATTTTGATAAGATATTTATTTCCTATTGACACCCTGGTGAAACATCAACCCCAAACCACACCCCAACCTCCATTCGTCGTAGTCAGACTAGCTGAATTAAAGTGTACACATAATTAAATCGTGCTCAGCAACTTGTGTATGATCATTGAAAGTGTGTTATGTAATAGTCCATAACAAGAGACTAGTTAGAAGGAAAAAAATTAAAGAGGCTAGTTGCAAACAAATAATATTTAAGGTAAATTTAGATTCTGGGAAAAAAAGATCATCGATATTAAAACAACGTTATTTGTGATTGTTTGATACTGCGCCTGCGCTTTTTTGTTTTTTTTGTGGTTTTTTTTTAACTCTACATTATTATGTTGCTTTGGTGCATTTTACATTTGAATATCTTTGATCGGAGCAAGCGGAGCTCTCCGAGTTGAACGTGTTCTATGTCTCATTGATTAATATACTATTCAACAACGGGGCTCCAGAACGGAGTACACTGGGCGTGTCACATTGTACTGAGAGTATAAGCGCGACCGTCACTGCAAGGCTCGAACCACCAACTAAACGGAACAGAAACTAAAGCTCTAACTCCTGCGCTACTTTGCCTCAACCGTGATTGGTAATGACCGCAATACTTTTATACTATTGGTAATTGGGAGAATCATATTTATTGCCTGACTATTGCATCTGTATCAACAGCCACTTCGCTGAGAGGAAAGGGAGGGATGAAAATATTCAAATAAAATCGTCGCAGCAAGAGAATAGCACCAACTCCATATCTATATCGGAGACATACATCGATCTGCGAACTGTTGATGCCATCTCACAGTTCGTGCTGCCGATCAACCCGCAGATTGCAAATTGTGACAAACTTAATCAGCCCTCTCGGGTTTTTTCCTCACGGGTAGACCCGCCTCGAGTAACCCACTCTAAATGTTGTAAGGTCTAAACATTTTCACATTGCATTATATAAGGCATATCTGTCTTGTGCGCATTTACATAAAAAAAGAAGAAAAAAAAAAGGAATTTCTAATATTTATAAAAGGTAAAAGCTTTGATTTGTATTGATACGATATATGCGGGCAACAGGCTTGTGTGCGGCGCTATGGGAACGGGTTCAAACCCTAACCGTACGCCGTGTATAAATGTATATACTATGGGTATAATCAGCAATACCATAACCTACTACAGTGGATTGTGTTGCACTCTTAGCGTCTATCAGGAATTATTAGCTTTAGGTTAAAAACATATGTTAAAATTGTTTTATAGAGTTTTCATTATCACTGAACCTTTAGATCATACTTTCTATAAAATTATCAAATTATGTAATGTTTTATGTGTGGACCCATGCTGTATAGATTTATTAGAACAGTTCAGAGTTTTTTAGTTATCTATTCTTATTTGATTATTTGGTACAAGATTAATGAACATTTAAAATTTATTGAAATTATCTCTCAATTTCTGTTTTAAACCGTAATTGTTACTTTTCACTCCTTTGTATATTATATTTCTGATAAAAAATGATTTATATAGAAAGCACACCATATTTATTTTACTTTCTTCATTTTATTGTTTCAATACAGTATGATTAATATGTACCCATGAATGAAAACGTCAAGTGGCAATGGGTGTAGCTACTTCGATGTATTATGAAAACAAATATTTATCTCAACAAGAAGATCTTAAGTTATAAACAATTTGTTCACTGTGCCATAAGGCTCTCCGTAAAAGTTTGGCTAGACTTATGGTTCCTAAACTTCAATTGAATTCCTATTTCTTCAATCTTGACCAACACAATTTTGATGTTAACATAAAGTATTGCTTCCCACCAATTTGGAGAAAATAAAACGAACCATTTTCAATAAAGAAAAATGCACTGTTCCTTCTTTATTGTTTAAATTGGGAAGGGTTGTTATTTAAAAAAATACAGACATAGTCACGCTAAACTTAGTCTTCGTAGAAAACAGAACAAAGAGGGGAGGAGTGCGAAAAAGAGAGAAGATGCAGGACAAGTAAGATTGTAAGGAGGAGAAGGAGGAGGAGAAAAAGGGAGAGGGGGAGGAAGTAAAGGCTTGGGAATGAAGGAGAAAAATAAGAGTAGGAGCGGGTAAATGTGAGAGAAGGAATAGTGGGAAAACTTTGAAAAAAAGAAGGAAAAACAGGAATTGTAGAAAGAAGATGAGAAAGAGGAAAATGGGAAGTAGTATAGAAGTAATGCAAGTGGTATAACAAAACAAAAAAAGATGCAAAACGATGCAGGGAACCATTACACAGATAGAATACACTAAAAAGTCGGTTAGCTATTTAAGGGACGTAACTTTCAGAAAACAAACAACTGTAATAAAAATGATTATTTCCCCACATGCATCACTTCCCTTTAGAAGAACATTGAACGCAATACAATTTTATGTAGAAACACTCAAATACGATAAGAAATTGAAGATGATTCCAACCAAACAATTTAAATGTAAAACTCAAATAAAATAGGTATGTAGGTATATTGTCAGTTTTATATTCAAAATCTACTCCAAAAATGTATTAACTAAAAGTATTTCTAGAATCATAAATCTAATTGTCCTCTTACTAATACAAAAGTTGACGTATACGTTAATTTTTTTGGATCGAATAAAGCAAGTAGTGCGGCACAAACGAGCCAGATTTCTGAGAAAAGGTGAAACATTTCAACAGAAAAACAAACCCTCATGTATTTTGATAATGACGATTGATTGGCTCCAATGATTCGAATGGGATCTATAGCCTTAATGAGCTCATGGTCATGCCGCTGCTCCTTCATACTACATCCAACGTAAACATCTGAGAGGCTTGAACCGCGAAGAGTCGATGGCTTGGCTGAAGACGTGAAGTGCTTGTTTGCTACCCTTGACGCAACATTTTACAGACATGCTATTTATTATTTTCCATCATTTTTGTAGAAATAAATTGATGACCATGGGTGCTACTACAACTACATCGAAAGATGGCTTAAGGTTCATCTTTTCGTACAAATTTAAGTAAGTTCTACACACATTTATTAATTTAAAGTTTTACATCTGTCTTGAGACTAGCGTCGTAATATTACTTACAATTTTAAGTAAAAAAAACAACAACCCACAAACAACCCACAAACAACCACTTGAAGAACATAATAAAAGTATCAAATATAAAACAACGGAGAAAGAAGTGCTACAAGCGTTTGGCTCCCCATAAATAAACCATAAGGGCGACACCGTGCTAGTGAGCCTAGCACAGCAAGTGACAGACACATTATTACCTCAGTCTTGGCCAGGCCCATTATTTCAGGTGGCGATAACTTGGTAGTTTTTTCCTTCTTTAAATTGGTACCGAACTAGGAAGAGAGCTCAAGCTGCAAATTTGGATAGTAGGATCAGTATGCGCAGATATGGGTTACAACACAAAGACATACTTAAGTTTGTCTTCCCAAACTCTGGCATTTCGAAATGTAACACTTGTTGTTAACGTCGCTGTAACCACGACATGTGAATCTACACCTATATTTACAGTATATAAGAAAAACAATAATAATGCTTTGCTCAAGGCGAAACCTACGAGAGGTCTCAGCGTATGACAACCCTTCCTGCAGGACAATTCTTTTGTGAGTGAAATAATTATAATTTTGACATATTTTCACGCTTCGAATAATAAAAAAAATACTATTTAAGCACTACTTTTTATGTTTCATTTCCCCCCTTTTATTGTCTTCTAGGCTTTTCTGTCGTACGTCATATTACAGTATCGAGATTGTTTAGCTTAACAATCTTAAGAAGACTGGTACGAGGGACAACCCAAAATTAACGAGAAAAATTACTACATGTATAAAGGTAAAAGTTTAATTTGAATGTGACTCAAATTTCAATACAACGCGCACCAAACTCTTATTTATTGTTCAACATTAGATTAGTTATCACGGCGAAATATGCATTCTCGCCTACGTCATGAAAAAGAATTATACACCATGTCCGTCTAAATCGGGCCAAGAATAGCAAACAAGCTACTCACTTCCTGAAGTAAGTGATCTTTTCTCCAAACTAAATGCCTCCCAGATTTCACTTCCGACGCACTAATCGGAGATAATAGTCTGCATGTGCAAGGTCGCATCCATGACCATGTAGCTGAAGCAAATGAATGGTCAATGTATTTTTTCAATATAAGATGTTGCGCTATCGCGTGGAAATGATGTATACTCTCTTGCTTATGGATAGCAGCATCTCATACCACGGAAAAGACCATTGACTGGGTCCAGAAATGTGGATGATAGTTTATCCCCCATCATCTCGTAGATTTGATCTTGTACCTTCAGTCTGCCATCGCTTTGAGTCTCTGAAACACCACCAGAGGGCACAAAAATATATAAATATTTCTTTTTATATATCAATATGCAACATATATCTAACTTTGTTTAAACTTTATCCTGACTTTTATTCCATTGAAACCTATCTGGCTCTTTCAATTTCATTTCAGCTTTAAACTTACCTGTCCATAAATATTCCAGTCAACGCATTCATCTAGCTACTCTAAAATTACCCATTCTCCTATCAATCTATCAATCTAAGTATCTATCTATCTATCTATCTATCTATCTATCTATCTATCTATCTATCTATCTATCTATCTATCTATCTATCTATCTATCTATCTATCTATCTATCTATCTATCTATCTATCTATCTATCTATCTATCTATCTATCTATCTATCTATCTATTTGATCATCTGTATGTCCTTTGTGTCCCTCATTAATATTGAAATGGATCTTGAAATGGAACTATCCAACTGTGAGACACTTTTAGTTTTTGCTTTGTCGAATATTCTTTAAATTAATGCACCTGTCATATTTCACCCTGATATATATTTGCCTGTTTATCTACATCATTAATTTACTTCCCACAAATCCACCAGTCACTATTATCTACGAGATTATTCCCCCACCCCCGTCTGTCGTTAAATTACCGTGGTAGTCCTCACGCATACTGACGTGACATCCTCATAACCACATTACAGACAACTATAGTTATTGCTAATTCGTCATTTTGCAAGTGTGTATGTTACTCGACTAACTAAAGGTCATCCACAAAAAGGTAGAAATAACGGCAATTTCCAATGCACACCTGTCAGATACAGATGCAGACGCTCCTGGCCTCCGGAACCATAACCTGAATCTGGGACTGACGTGGCTGGCAGTCTGGCACCAAGTTACTCCCCTCTACTCACTCACAGTGCAACAATACACGCGCGGCGCCACAGTCTACAACGACCGTAACACTTAACATGTGGGATGTATAGAACGACAAGAACGACTTTTATTTCTAACTCAAAGTTATAACACGTTGGAGAGCAGACAAGAAATGCCCATTTGTTGTTGATATTATTCTCTATTTCATTTCATTGTATAAATCTTCATTATAGCTGTGTTTCTTAATATGCTTGCCGCACCTTAAAAAGATATAGATCTGACAAAATGGAATTTAAGATCAGTTAAATGGTGCAAAGATGATGGGAACTAAAATCTGAAACTATTTTTCCAGATAATTATACACCTTCCAAGTTGAGGAAACAATTTTTAAGAATAAAATATCCCCAGCCAGACAAGATGGAGATCGGCATGAAAGACCTCTTTGATGTTGTTTATGGGCAGGACATACAAGGGGTGGGGGTGGAAGTGGGGGAGGGGAAGCTGCGTGTAAAACAATACGGGAAGAAAAAAAGAGGAGAAATTCAGTTTGGAGGAGCAGTGAGCTGAGGGGGAGATGGGGAGGTATGCTGGGAAAATCCATGAGCCACTCCTGGTTGATTGTTTAAATTATTTGGGTCCCCGATTGTTAGGCCATCCAGAGTGCGGGCGAAGGATCAGACACAGACAGGCAAATGAATAACAAGGAAAAAAATCTGTAGATAATGGTAGATTGGTACGTTCTGAATAGAGTCAACTTTGTTATGATAGAGACTAGGGAACGGAGATAGAGAGGGAGATAAGGAGAGAGATATAGAGAGAGGAAGAGAGAAAGGCTGATTGATAGAGAGAGAGAGAGAGAAAGAGTGATATACTGATTGATAGAGAGAGATGGAGAGAGCAAGGTGGAGAAAAAAGAGAGAGGAAGAGAGATAGATAGATAGATAGATAGAGATAGAGAGAGAGAGAGAGAGAGAGAGAGAAAAGATAGTAAAAGAGATAGAGGAGAGCGAAGAAATCTGGTCCTGTCCAAGCCTGGTGGGGCTGTGATACCGCCGGGGACTCGAGAGCAGAGAGCACGGGTCTTGTGTGATGGGCCCGCATTACAGGCCTTGCGTTGATGTGGCCACACAGCGGAAACGAAGACGATGGTACATGTACATGAGGAATCACTGCGGTGTTCAATAAACGCACTTCCCTAGATTTAAGAAGCCACTAAGCGACCCAAAAAAAAAAAAATTAAAAAAAATCAGCAGCAACAACCAAATCCCCCCATTAAACAACACATTCACATGCCTAAAGGGTGTGATTAATATGTCATCCGTTTTCGTGTATTGCAAAAGTCTCTATCGAGAGGACCCGGCATGTTGGGCCAAAGAGAGAGAGAGAGAGAGAGAGAGAGAGAGAGAGAGAGAGAGAGAGAGAGAGAGAGAGAGAGAGAGAGAGAGAGAGAGAGAGAGAGAGAGAGAGAGAGAGA